>VSDK01014928.1:111203-164319 GCA_009767595.1 Symbiodinium kawagutii
GTCGCCAGTACTGGATGGCGAATAGATAGCACGATTCCCACTGTGAAGAATCGACACCCAAAGGTGAGTGTGTGGTTGGATCCAGTGCCTGCGGCAAAGAGAAGAAGCCTCGGAATCCTGTTTGAGAACAAATCGAACATCATTCACTTTCTTATAAATTGTGTTTTTACCAACAAATTATTCACCTAGTGTCTTTACCAAACCGAATTCACTTATTTTGGCAAGTCACCCTTGTCGCTTGCCCATACACCGGGCTGCAAATTCACTCATCATGCAACCACGCGTAGATTTCCCGCCAAAAACAGTGATTTGAGATTGGCTTTGGAGCGAGTATGTGTGAGAACCTATCTGCATATACGAGTATGTCTATCGATATGTAATTTAAAAGATGCATATAACTATTTGTTCTTTCTTTCTGTGCCGTCTGTGGGCTCATATCCAGGATAAACCAATTCACATGGTCAAAAGTCATGTCATCTCGTCGATCTTCATCCTAAAATTACAAGGTCAGCTGAGCCAGAGGTGAGTGGGGACGCTCAAAGATACCATGTCAACCCTTGAGGCACTGCACTCACCTGGACAGGTCCAAGGTCGGCTGGCAGCTCATCCACAAGGGTGGATTCACATCGGACATTATGGACATTCCCCAGTGCTATATGTCAATCATGCGCATGTTCCTGCCGATCACTGCTTCATAGACCACGTACCTATTGAAAATTCGACTGAAACATAGTGAAAGATATGCATCAGGAGTAGTGCACGGTGTGGTTAGGCAGCTGTTGCTCACTTGAAACAACCAATAAATCTCAACTTGAGTTGTTGGGCCCAACACGCAGCAGGTCCCAAAGGTGCCTCACATCTCTGTCTCACGGCATCCTGCGGAGATTTTCAAAATGGTTTGGAGGGTAGCACGGTTAATAGTTAATGGTTCATCAAGCATTGCCGACATTGTATAATATTGTTTGAATAACCCCAAGGTGAACAATGCTTGATTAACCATACAATTAATGATGGTTAAATTAAACAGACCAATATAATCGATGATGTCTTGGACTGTTTCTCGAATATTAATCTTGACAACCAATCTTGTTGTCAGGTGATGGATGTACTTCAAAGGTTTTGTTTTGGGGTCCTCTGTGGCCATCTGTGTAGCCAGCTTCTTCTCTGTGCGGTGCAAAGTGTGATGGAGATGCTCCTCCTCCTTTCCTTGCGCGTTCAGAGACGGCAGGCAAGGCATGTTGGCCTGCTACAACATGCAAATGAGAATTCTAGGTCGTTGGTTGAACAACCGAGTGAAAGTGACATCACCATCTCAGTTGTATAGCAGTGAAACATGTGACATGCCAAGAATCTCATAGAGTTAAAACATGCATCAACTTGTCTCTGAAGCTGCATTATCGCGCATGTATTTAAAACGGCTCTGCAAGAGACCCCGATTATTTTTCCAATGTTCGAACATGAACGGGCCAACTCCTTTAGTTTCCGAGGTCTTGGGTGATGGCAACACGCAACCGGTATCAACTGGTCATGTCATCCAGTCGGCGGAAGAAACCCAGGACCAACCACTTAAGCTGGTGATTGCTTGGTTGGATCGCCACCATTTCTTGCTCGTCGACAAAAGCTGTGGCTCATCCAATCAGAATCATCTTGTTGGATGCTCTCAGCCCATGGTTGAGATTTGGGCAATAGAAACATCTCAGTCTTTAGATCAATCTTCACAGTTGGCTTGGCAATCTATTCATCCCTATTTCATTCTATTTCACTTGACAGTGGCTTCATGTGGCTTGCTCCCCATTTCATGTGCCTTCTATTTCACTATACATTCACTTTGCTTGGTATTTGGCTCCATATTCACTATTCATTCTATAGTTTCACCATATATTTCTGGTTTCAACATTAAGTTTGCTTGGCACCCCATTTCAGTGTTGATCCTCCACACTGCAGCGCTGTAGCGCAAAACAAGGCAGCCCAAGACTCGTCGAACGTCGCGTTGACGTCGAAGACTTTCAAGGTGTTCCTGGCGGATCGTTCCAGAAGTTTCTCCCAGGAGGAAATGACGGAAAAAAATCTCACGCAACGGCTATACACAATACTAACTTGGTCTAGATATCTGTCTAAATATACTTGTAACATGTAACTTTACAAAATGTATAGTTGACTTGCATCTGGCCAAACCAGAGTGCTCAGAAACACAAAGAAGGCATGCAAAATGCTGCAGTAATCGTGCTTACTCGCACGGAAAGTTATACAACGAGCTGCGCATCGATCATGCGAACACGACATGGAACACCAATCTGGAGTGAGGCCAAGAACCATCATCAACCATCCACCCGAAGATTTCACAAGTCTTGTTCTGGGTTCTTGTTAGCGAACTTTTTTTAAGTTTAAGGATTGTATTGAAAATCTGGGCGTCCAAGTAAAACATCTTCATCCAGCAAAGACAAAGGTTTCGCATGGTTCAAAGCAAATAGAAATCATACCTGAAAGATTCATTCGCATACAATGAAATCATATTTTTAATGAAAATGAACAAGAAGAAAAGCGTTGCCGTTTAAAGGGAATAACTTGTTGGCACACGTGGTTGAAAGCATATGGACACTTACGGCATGCTAAAGAAATTTATTCCATGTAGAAAATTCATACGTACACATTAATACACAACTCATTTCAAAGGTTGCTGAAGAAGCAACAACAATGAACTGAAACATGCGAGCTGTGGATATATGATGTATGTATGCGTAGCCTGGCGCGTGTGTGGTTTTAAAGTCTCGAAAAATGACAACCCATAGCGGATGTATGTTTTTACATCGTTTCATGTCGTTGCAGCACATGGGAAGTTAGCGCCGTATCATTTCAGGGGCAGCAGTTCAACGCATCAGTTTGGCAACCTAGCAAGCTTGCCTGCCAGAGCCTTGGCGCAAGGAGGTGAGCAAGCGGTTGAAAATACAGGATCATTACCTACAACGGTGATCAACAGCATTAAGCCACATTAACCCATATTTCCATGGCCATCCCGACATGATTAACAAACATAATCATTAACATAAAAGAAGATCAATCGCATTAGCCTATATTAATCCCTTTAAAGCCTGATCCTTTCCAACCATTTTCCCAACACTTTCCCATGGTGATTTGCCTCCGAAGTGCTACGGGCGCTGACTTTCCCGCGCCTTTTCTGGGGTCCACATTGCGGGAAATCCCTCGCTTGGAACCACGCCTCTCCGAGTTCGCGCTCCTTGCCCCTCACGGCCTCCTCTCGGCGCCCTCCCAACGTTATTGAATAGAACAAAAAGCATCTGTATCCAGGCCTTAGCGCTAAGGGCCGGATGAAAGCGTCTTTGAAAAATGGGCGGGCGCAAATTTCGGCCCAGCAAGGATTGAATTACCCGTTCCGACGTTGTGAGGTTGAAGTCCTTGCCGCCTCCTGGCAGCGGTTCCTCTGTGGCCGCAGCGCGCAGAAGGCACAGTGGCTCTTGGGCTTCGTGGCCCTGTCGCCTTTCTTGGCTCCCCTCCCTATAGCCCTTGTCGGTGGAGGAGTTCTCGCGCCTCCTTCTGGGCCCCTCCGCCCCACCGCCTCCAAACTTCCTGCGACTGCCTCCCTTCGTTGGAGATGATGAAATTATATTGGCAAACGATTGGGAATTAGCTTGGGTTTACGACGATTTATGATGATTTTTTGATGAATTTACGTTGCAAATCTTTGCGCTTAGGTATCATGAAATGGTTTTATTTCAGGGTGTCTCTTGTATGTTTTATTTCTTCAAACCCTTCACTCGTCTGTTCCTTCCTCCCCAAGCTGGGTTTGTCCGGATTAAAGCCACAAACGCGATGGAAACATGCGGGCGTTGAGCAAATTCATGTTAAATTTATGTTGGTAAGCGGTGGGAAATTATGTGGGCTCATGCTGGTAAACCACAAGGATTATGTTGATGATGTTAGGAATCCTTGCGCCGAGGTGTTATTAAATGGCTTTTCTAGAATTGACTTGTGGAAAATGATCGAGATTATGTTGATTTTTGCGGACGAACCCTTTACTTTCCGCATCTTATAGTTTTGTTCCAATTTTTTTTTGCACTAGTCAGCGTTGAGACGATTTCCTCGAGGAGGGAGTTCTCTCAACACTCGAGACCGGTCTCGGGCGTTGAGAGGCAGGCGTTGTGCACTATAGCGGCAGCGTTGAGAGGAGGACGCCCTCCTCTCAACGCTGAGGCTCTAGTGTGCGACGCAGGCCTCTCAACGCTCGAGACCGGTCTCGAGTGTTGAGAGAACTCCCTCCTCGAGGAAGTTGTTTCAACACTGTCTAGCAAAAGTCAAACTTTTTTTGGTGAGCTGGTGAGACAACAAATTTCTAGCATTCACCACAATAACAATACTCGCTCAAGGTTTTTCAATTACTAGCTAGTCCAAACTGACAATCAAAGACTCAGGCTGCGGCGCGGCCGTTGCCTTCTAAATAGCAGCGCATTTATCTAGGACCTATCTATTTAGTTTTGCATTGTGAGCTGAAACTTTTTTTGGGAAAGCTGGTCGCATTCTCTTTTGGCGGCGCGTTGCGCTTTTTTCAGCGCGCCTGCTTGTGTACAGCGCGGGCGCGGTCTGCTAGATGTATGGTTTCATACCGCGCCTCTGCTTGCAAACAAGGGCATAGCTTCTGACGTCACCGCATTTCTTCCGCGCAAACCGCATGTTATCCACTTGTATCATCTATTTTGCGAATGTTTTTGTCATAGTAAACAACACTCTTTGAACATTTTTTTTACATCTTGTCAGCGCGGTAAGATCATCATAGCGATGCTACCAATGATGCCCAACTCATCGCAGAGGTGGTTTTGACTTCACAAGCTGCACATTCAACCGGCTGCAGATGGAAATAAACTGCGCTCAAAAAACAATTACCGTGCGTTGAAGGGGATTTGCGCTTTTTCAGCGCGCCTGCTTGTGGGCAGCGGGCATGCGGCCTCTAGTATGCGGGGGCGAAAATGCCTTGAAAAAATGATATTTTCTCTAACGCTGTTCGCAAGGACCACGTCCTTAAGAAACCGCTAAGTTAAGAAGGTTGCCATTGCGAACTGCGCCTCCGCGCGCAAGCAGGGGCGTAGCTTTTGGAGTCGCCGCGTTTCTTCAGCGCAAACCACGCATCATAATTGCAATGATTTATGGATGTTTATGGGGCCCACTACTCGAAATCGCGGCTGTGATTTCAAAAACTACCCATTCAAGACGGCTTCGTCTGAAAATAGATGGCGCCGCAACCAAACGCGTGTTCAGCGCAGGAAACAACAGGCGCAATTCATTTCCACGGCTTACGCGTTCGGAACATGTCTTAAGCGTTTGGAACAAGATTTTCTCATCCAAGAGGAGGACGGCTCGACGCCTGAACACGTCAGCGAAACAATGTGAAAACTGGATTGAGCCAACGGCGCATGGAAGCAGAAGTTGGGCCTGATTCATTGAAACCTGTTTTCGGCGTAAAAATTGACAACTTCATTCAACCAAATTCCAGAACAAGGAGTCAAATGTACTCAGCATGTCTTCTTTGCAATTTCTGCGCCGCCCTGCCCCCCCTTTCAAAATTTGAAATGAAGTTTCCAGCAAGCTTGTGAAATCAATTCGTTGTTTTGACAAGTCTTGGTGTTGGGGAATCTTATTTTCAACCACTTGCCCACCTGCTTCCGGCAAGGCTCAGGCAGGCAAGCTTGCTAGGTTGCCAAACTGATGTGTTGAACTGCTGTCCCTGAAATGGTGCGGCGCTAACTTCCCATGCGCTGCAATGACATGAGGCGATGTATAAACATACATGCCTCGTGAGCTGTCACTTTTTCGAAACCTTAAAATCAAACACATGCCAGGCTATGCATACGTACATCATCCGTTTCTTTGGCGCGCATGTTGCCAATCATGTTTGTTGCTTCCTCAGCAGCCTTTGCAATGAGCCTTACACGTATGGTTTTTCTACATGGGACGGTTTTTTTTAGCTAGCGGAGCTTTTTCTTTACTGGATGAAAATGTCCTATTTGGATGGCCAACATTCAAAAGGAATTGTTAAACTTAAAAAAAGTTTGTTAACAAGAGCCCAGTGTTTCATCTTGACGCCCAAGGGGAACCCACAGAGGCATGCAGCCACAGGGGCACCGCCCCCCCTGGGTACCCCGCGCCTTGTTCTGCTTCAGTTGTTGCATCAGTTCACTCTGCACCTCCTCGGCCGCAGCGATCTCCTGCGCCAAGCGCTCCATCTCAGGCTCGAGCTCCTGGAGACGGTCCTGGCCGTGGAGCGCCTCCTGGGGTACCGGTGGTGACCCATGGGGGGGTTCACCTGCCATGGTGCCAGGTCGTGGCTACTGAGATCTTTGTGGAGGATCAACTACCAAGCTGGGGAAAGAATGGCAACCTCGATTTTTGTAGGCGTTTCGTTTTGTGGCCGGATTAAGTTTGGCATATCTTCATTTGCAGGGTCAGTAGGGTGGTTGGCTGCACCATCCGTCCCATCTTGCTACCCTGGATATGTTGGAAGTCAAAACTGTTGCCTCAAAAAGGAAACTTCCTGCGGGGTTCTGACAACAATGTGCCATCCATTCTTGACCCAACCCGGTTCTACTTGGGACAGCACAACAAAACAATGGCAGGCTGTCCGAAAGCAGAAAAGCTGAGCTACCAGAATCAAATCTTTTCATGGCTAGCACTACCTTAACCAACCTTGCCATGGTTCCATTAGTCAACTGCGTGGGTATTGCCACAAAGTTCTTCACCATTAGTGAACTATTTCTTACCCATGGTTAACTACCTGCACAATTCAGAACTATTGATTAGTATCATCAACCCTCATCAACCATAACAAATGGTTGTTCACCATTAGTACCTTCATGATATATTGTTTATTATCCCCGGCTATTGCCCATTGTTAGTTAACTACTTGATTAACTGTCTGGTCAATGTTTACTAATTCCCTGTTACCCATGGCGAATGCCACCATCTCCACTGCCCAGCCGATGGTGCCATCGCTCTGCCACGCTGCCGCGCCTTTATGCCATCGCTCTTAGAGCAGAGCTGCTCCCGCTCTGCTCCGCTTGTGCCAGCGACACCTGGCGAAGCGTAGAGGCTCCGGTGGTTTTTTTCGGTGCGAAACGAAGGGGTGAGTGGAGTGGTTGCTTGCTGATGTTGGTGATGTTGGCTGATGCTGGTTGTTCATGTTGGTTGATGTTGGCTAGTTGATGGCTGACTGTTGGCTGATTGCTGGTTTATGGTTGGCTGATAATTGGTTGATTGTTGGTTTACTGTTGGCTGGGGTCATGAAACAATCGTTGGATGATACAACCTTGACACAAACTTGGAACAAAGAACCAAAGCTGGAATAAGGATGCAAAAGGTCAAACAGTGGCTGGTGATGAATTGTGAGGGGTTAAGCACCAAACATGATCAACAGCAATGTCGGTTTGTCAATGAATTGATGTAGATTAATTATGGGCCCATGACTGGTCTCCATGACTAGTATCTCTACTAGCAATGTTCATTTGTACAACGGTTCTGGGCACCCTCATTTATAACACATAGCTGCGTTTTAGCGGAAATCCATTGAAATCTAAAACCATTATGTAAATCTCAAACATCAGTCAAGATATTTCTGGGGGTATCAACTGGACTACGTTCCACCTGTTGGAATTTGAAGAACCCCCTGCCCATCGTAAACCATACTCATTCTTGCCATTAAATCATGCCCAAACCTTATCATTGTTCTGCTCCCCCAACGTCGGTTCTGCTCATTCTGCTCGCATGACTAAGCCCTTTTTAACAACTTGTTTGCCATCATGAACCATTAATACTATAACCATTCATCAAGGCACCATGGCTATATCAGCATTCTTAGCCATCATTAATCAAATTTAATCACCATCATTCACCTGCTATTCCCCGTCATTCCCCATCATGAACCATGACTTCCTCAACTTCCTCCCACTACTTCACCATCATTAACCAGCTATATACCAGCTATTTCACCATCACTAACCATTTATTTCCCCATCATTCACCACATTTTACCAGCCATTTCCTCATCATTCACCAGCTACTTCACCAGCTATTTCACAGCTATTCCGCCATCATTCACCAGCACTTCCCATCATCAACCATCATTGACCACATGTCACCAGCTACTGGTCTTCCTTAATCATTCACCACTACACTTCACCATCATCAATCATTATTGACCACATTTCACCAGCCATGCACTATCATTCATCACTACTTCCCCATCATCAACCAAATTACCCCATAATTCACCATCATTCACCAGCTACTTCATCAGCCATTTCACCACTTCTTCATTATCAACCATCATCAAGCATCATCAACCATTCATTTCACCTTCTTAACCAGCTAGTTCACCATCATTCACCATCCATTTCTCCCATCATTCACCAGCTACTTCACCAGCCATTTCACCACTACTTCACCATCATCAACCAGCTATATACCAGCTATTTCACCAGCATCAACCATTTATTTCCCCCTCATTCACCACATTTTACCAGCCATTTCCTCATCATTCACCAGCTACTTCAGCTATTTCACAGCTATTCCCCCATCATTCCCCCATCATTCCCCATGCCTTCCTCCCCTTCCAACCGCTGCCCCGCCTGAGCTCAACGACTTGGCCAAGGCCGTGGCCGCAGTGGCTACCGAAGAACTGGTGCTCTCCAGGAGACCATGCTGCTCCTCCGCTGGTGTCACAACGGGGAGGGCAGGGCCTGGATTTGGGTTGGGGTCATTCCTGGAAAAATGCTATGAGTCATCTATGGGGAGTAATGCTATGAGTAGTCTATGGGGAGTAATGATTCCTGAATCTTTGGGGAATCTTTGGTAATGAGTAATCTATGGGGAGTAATATCGCTGGTATATAGCTGGTGAATGAATTCCTCGTAATGCTATGGGTGATCTTTGGGGAATTTACGGATATCTATGGGCATGAATTGTGGATATTCACGTAGTAGGTAATCTATGGGTACTCCATCCAGTATTAATCGTGTAATTTAAGAGAGATTGATCCGCTCATGGGATTACTATGGATATGAAGTAAATTCATTGAAATTAATGATCATAATAGCTATTCAAATCAATAGTTGTCAATCACCCATGATCATCTGTGGGTATAGGATGATCTATATTGCTAGGAAACTATGGGAAAAATCTATGGATATCCATGGATGTGATGATCTGTCCTATCTATGGCAATCTTTGGGTATATCTCTATCCATGGAAAAGTGACTATGAATGATCCATCATTGGCTATCTGAGGGGTAACTAAGGGTAGCCAATGTACCTGTTACTGGATGTATAGCTATTAACTGTGGATTCGTTACATCCCTGGTACTTGTTGCTTATGTAAATTGCGGGTACCCTGTGCATAGTGTTGGTGGGTCATACCTGGTTCTCACTCTCAATTCTTCCTGTTATCAACAAAGTTGCAAGAGCCCTGCAAAAATGGTTTGATGTCGTTGTCGATTCTCAAAGCTATTCCTGGGAATGAAAGATCTGACTGGCACCAACAGAAACTTACCTTGAAAACCATTGACGTTGTTGAGGGATGAGGGTCGTAGCTTGCATAATTGAATTGTACATCTTTTATGTTTGTTGCAATGTGGATCAAAGTCTGCCTTTCACACTTACATTTCAATATGTCAACCCTGTCCAGTCCTCTTCAGCAACAATGGCTCTCGTGACATCTTCCTTGCAAGAAGATTGGCAGTGAAGTCATAGGTGGCAGTTTCTGCCCGATTAGATGGCTAAATGTAGCAAGCAATGGCTAGGCTAGTATTGTTCTGAGTACCACTGAATGGGTTTGGATCTCAATAGGAATTGGGAATCCAAGATACCGTCAGGAAAAAAACATGCAACTCATTGCATGGATGTGGACTTTTTTCAAGACATCCCGTACCAACAGCCCTCAAGTATGGCAAATGTTGCGCAACGTCATACCCCTTTCCGTTGATTTCTCATCAGGGATTTGGCATGTCCAGGTCCTGCCCAAAGGGTTCAAGCTCTTTTGTACAAATAATGACTATGTATTCACAAAGGGTTCAAGCTCTTGTTTGCAAATGACTATATATTCAAATCAAAGCTGGCAATGTATTTTGGATTCTTGTTCTTAACATCCCTTTCATCTCAGAACTCATCAAACACACTCTCTTTCCAATTCTTGTGTCAGAATGTAATGATTCCGTTGGTTTTGCAAAATGATGTACCCAACTGGACCGCTTCTCCACTAGAGACAACCATCACAAGCTACCTTCAAGGGTACCATCAGGTACCACAGTGCATGGTCAAATCTCCAGGAGCTACCGTCTTCACCAAGCATCCGCCAAAGCCGATCGACGATCTGCCATAGTCTCAACGGCAGAAACGGCCTTGGGTACTCAGAAAAACACAACTAGTTTGCAAAATCATGCCACAATTATTACTTTTCTTTCGTGTTAAACATGTTGTTTGCGTTGCGATTTCAGCTTCAATCACGGATGAGAATTGTTTCCATATCTGGTGATTCTGCCACGATTTGTGATTAATGTGAGATCCTTTCTGTGCTGAGGCAACCAAATCTCTTCAGGGACAACCACCAGGTGTTTAGGGTAGACTTGACTTTTTTGTTGTCACTATCTACATCCCATGGTCGCATGATACCTTAATTGCTGAGTAGGACTGACTTTTGCTTCATGACATCGGGAGAACTGCTGCGCTAGGCACGGGATTTGCACATCATATACTCCTAAACGCTAAAGTCATTGCAATTTTCCGTTTTTGATGCAAATCACACTGGCACACCGTCGCAACGAGGGTCCTTGCAAAAGTCCTTGCGACTGACCTTTCCCAATGGCACACCGAGATAGACCAATCAAAAAATCATTGAAAATTAGAAGTTTTGGCTGCAAATCCCAATGGTACACCGTCATGACCGCGCCAAACCTTTGTATCGAAGTTTTGTTCATCAAAAGCAAGCGTTTCAACGTTAGATCTGCATGGCAGGGACATGCTCTCCAGTTTTGGTCACAACCACTTACCTCAACATTAAGGATATGCGAGTCTGCAAGGAGCACACCCTTTCGCAACGACCCAGTTAACAGCTCTCGCCATAGTAATGGATGATTTTTATCAAAAACGCAACGACTTTGTCACCTGGGAGTATCTGCTCTGCACCGTCAGCAGCCCAAGCTGAGGTGCATTCATCCATGGTGATGCCCAAACCACCTCCGAAAGGGATCATTACTGGTGGTTTCAATTCCTAGCAGAAATGTGTAGAATCGCCAGCAAGAGTACAATTGGAAACCACCAAGTATATCTTTCCATGCCTGTGGATAAAGCCAGAAGTGTCGTCGTCTCCAAATAAACTCTCAAAAGAAATATTCCTTTTAAACCTTTGGTTCAAAACAACGGTCAATCTCAACTAGCTTCGGAATGCAATCATTATCAGCTCCTTGATCAACCCGCCATTGTCTGGATAAGTATCAACCAGGAACATAGTAACCACCAGTCACTCAATGATCCATGAACCATACTGAAGCACAGTTAAGCACCACATCATCCACCCCTTGATCCATCAACCCACCATTGACAACGGTGAACTCCCGAGCCCCTCCACCAGATCCCATGGGTCCCGTGGGAATTTCTCCAGGCGATCGCCATGGCACGGCAGTCAAGGTCGACAGTCGTCGCAGAGCCTCCGAGAAGGAACTGTCGCATGGCTCACCTCGGAGCTGAGATTTGCCACTGAAAATCTCGATGGTGAAAATGATGGTTGATGAGTGAAAAATAGTGGTTCACTAGTGGTTAACTAGTGGTTGGTTATATAGTGGTTGATTAGTGGTTGATTAGTGGTTGATTAGTGATTGGTTCATGGTTGATTCATGGCTCATGATGGTTGATTCGTGATGCGTGATAGTTGACTAATGGTTGTTTTGCCATTTTCCCAAGTGATTCTACTGGATAATGAATGTGAATACATGATGAATATGGCAAGTTGAGAGCGGGTATGGTAAAACATGGTAAAGCCATTTTTGCGGCTGATCGTGGGAAGCAAATACATACAAGTACATCATTTGAATGACTGACAATGGGTATCACAACTGCTGCAACGAAAGGCACATGATCTTGGACACTGCTCATGCAGCCTAATGTGAACCGGTTATACCAGGACCATAGGGTGATAGGCCGAGAAAGGAGGCGCAACAACACCGTTTTTGGAATCCCACGTTCTATTTGTTGGATTCCTAAGTTCACAGGTGGTTGTCTGACCATGACAGACCAGTCGGAATGAATAAAAAACGTTGCAGCCGACGCCAAGGACCATCATTTCTCGTTTTGCAAACTGCTTGTGGTGCTTCAAGGGGCATATCATAGTTGATTGAAAATGGTGGTGCTCGGCAAAGCCATGTGATGGTTTCTCAAAATAGGGGGAGCCCCAAATCATCAATTAATCATTTGTAGCAATAAACCATCCCTTTTGGGGTCCCCTGTTCTATGCAACGCCCACGTCATTTCTGGCCCCTCACTTTTACAGCAGGCCTGTGTGATTTCAAACAACCATCATCGAACCCCAAATGAACCCCTCACAAATTGGTGGAACAACCCAGCACGGATGAATCCAATCCTTGGTCCTAGCATGTCGTAGCTCTAGTCGAAGAGTCCAGTGATATGAGGCAGTTCATCCTCAGGAGGTGACCAGTGAGGTGGTTGGATGGGGCCACCAGTCACCATCCATCAGTAACCATAGTATTCCCCAACATGAAGAAACCATGGATTTGCTGAACTGAAACACTAACCCACGAAACATTATACTAACAAACTCATGCATACAATTTCCTCCACTCAGTGTGTTGAAGCTTCATGGCAAAGTCCAAGAACATATCCCTGGGCTCTCGGGGGTTCAACCGGCAATCCTGTACATGTTTGGACCAGGTGTGCCTTTCCTGCCCAACTCACCTACAGTGAACATCAGTGAACGCATGCCAGTCTGGTAAAGAGCTCTTGGTGCCAGCTATTGTCAGAATAGACCTGAGGCACCGGCAAAATGAAATGCAAGGAACAAGTCATGTCTGGTGGTTGGTGGTTTTGACCCCGTATGAAAAATATTGGTCAACCAACCAATCATTTGTCAATACTGGCGAAAAAAAAACATGTCAACCAAGCCACCAGCAAGCGGTTGGTTGACCATTATTGTTGTTGGCCATTTTCCCCTATACTATAAATCACTATAATGGGAAATCTGGTTGGATGTTGATTCAACCCTGAACCCACCTGACCACTGGGTACCATGGCACCTCCATCCTCGGCTTCTTTCAAGGCCTCAACGGCCTTCTCCTCCAATGCCAAGATCTCGCTCTCTCGATCAACCACGTCTGACACCTGCAGGGAGCACCGGGTGTGGTGGGGGCATACCACGCTTTCCGCATTCATCTGTCAGTTGCCCCAAATTTGGATGATTTTGGATGGTTGGTTGATCTTAACTTCACGCATCCCATGTTTGGAAGCGCATCTGGCCAAGCAGCCTTCTTTCACCAAGTATGTTAATTGGAACAAGCATTTACTGTGGTTCCTCCCTCTCTTGCGCTCCTCAATACGGAGAATCACCAAACAGTGGCAGCTTGCACCTGCCAATTCTGCCTCTGACCAGAAATCAGCTGCACTAGCCAGGTGTGACAGGGCTCCTGGCGGGAAGCATGGGCCCCCTGTAGAGGTACAGCTAGCAACAAACATTATGCAATGAGTTGTGGTTGATTGTGGTGGTCAATCATGACCAATAATGATTTATTGTGGTTGATCATTTGTTTGGGATTTGATTTGAATATGGAACTGGTATAATGCGTCTCAAATTCTCATGCCAATGGTCACTGGAAGGCAACCAAGAACTGATGGCCAACGCAACTTGCTGCGGATGTTCACCTCCGACACTTTGGTGACTTGCGGTATCCCATAGCAAACAGAGCGATCACAACTTCGGTGCCGAGTCAGGGAGATCCAGGAATGCTCAACAACTGTTTGGTAAATCGCAGCCGGCAACAAAGTCAACGCACATGGGGATACGTGGGGTATAACACCTGGCCTGAAGTACAGTAATCTAATAGAGAAATCAGATGAAATCATGCATGTACAAATTCGTTGAGTGCTCTTGTGAAGGCTCGTTGGTAATTATATAGACTGAACAAAACGGGAAACACTTGAAAGAACTATAGCAGCAATTAATATAATCTTTGGATAAACATGAGAGAACTTGCCAATCAGGAGGGACGTCCCTGTTCCTGAAAGGACACATCCAAGGCTCAGTGCGTGTTGTCTCTTTCAAGGAGCACACCTTGCCTGTTTGTCTTTATCAAGAACCACGTTGATCTGACTTTGCACAGGTTCATACGCATCTACAAGGTCCCATTCCCCTAAATCATCCAATCTTCGTCATCATCAGTAACCAAGCCAAATTTTTTGGGGGTACCCCAGTCACTGGCTTCAGAAATCACCTAGCACCATGTACAAACACAACAAATCCTTCATTTCGCATCATTTCGCTACAAAAATCCCAGCCGCCCCTGGTGGCGCCCGTGCCCGGCAGTGCTACCGTGCCGTTCCTCGGCTTCGTTGCCGGCGTGCGGCGTTTGCTCGGAGCTGAGCAAAGTCCCCAGCATCTGCAGCCATTTCTCCGTGGGACCCACGGTGGACCAAAGCAACGCCACAAACCTGGGAAGCGCAAACGAGGATCTGGGGCGACGAAACTGAAGGAAAATCATGGTCTGGTTGGTGGTGCGAACAGCCACCCCGTCATGAAAAATATGCTTGTCAACCAACCATTTGTTAATGATTACTAGGGAAAATCTAAAATGTTTGAAACCACCAACCAGAATCATGATGAGCAACAAACTGGAGGATACAATGTATTATTTTCCTACGGTAATAAAACACTCTTAGTTTTAGGGCGACGTGTTAAATGCGGGGGAAACATGGGAGACTTCGGGCACCACTCTCGCGGCATCTTTCGGAACTCTCAGAAATGTGCATCTATTCATCTGATTCATTCGGTCTACAGGAGGACTCTACTTGTCGCTAGGGCCCGACAATTCGTATCACTTTGTATTAGGCATTTCAATTGAAAAACTGTGTGCAATTCTTCTGGCATATGGATGCAAAATGAGAATCACAAAATGATCTGGTTCCACCGTGAAAACAATCGATGGCTCCGTGTGGTTCATACAGTGAAAATAAAACTGAGCACGTTTGTTTGGTGACTTGAGTAATCACAGTCATTTTATTGGTTGGTAATCATGATTTACCATAGCCATCATTGACCAGTGGGATACAATCCCTTTACTGCTGTTGAATAGCCACAAAAGTATTCATCAAGCAGCGGGTGACTTTTTGGTTGCCATATATTTCTCACCAGCCGTTGAAGAGCTGCTGAAGGGTGAGCAGTTGGCAGTCGAAACATTTCAATAGGGTCACCCACTGGGAATTCATTACCCAGTTGATCACAGGTTGAATTAATCATCTAACAGTAATTACAGTAATCTGCTTGACAATCAGTTGATTGTTACCAGCTGATCAAGTATCTGTTTAGAATCATCTAGTAATCTAGCATTAAGAACCAATTGGTATAAATGAGTGGGCTTTGATTTTTTGACCATACCCCGCTGGCCGGCTTACAGATCCCTGGCTGAAACGTTAAGTTTTAGTGGTTTGCCAGCCTGAGATGTTGTCCACTCCACCAACTCAGCAAGCCAGTCACGCTCGCGCAAAGGCCATGGGCGGAGGGCAGCTTTCAGGCCAACTGGCGCAGTGCGGTCAGCAGAACTGATGGTTACGAAGCTGGTTAGCTGCTGAGTAAGCTGGTGAGTAAGCTGGTGAGTAAGCTGGTGAGTAAGCTGAGCAAGCTGATCAGTTTGTAAGCTGGTTAGCTGCTTTATTGTAACTACAGTAAGTATATTAAACGCAAACGCTTGATCAGCTGGCTCGTCATTTTGAATCCTGGGGATTAATGATACGAATGCTGAGGCTGGTTAACGAGCTGGTTAAGCATCGGTCGCATCGTTGAACTGTTGACTGAAAAGTAAATGATCTAGTGGTTAAAAACAAGGAAACAAACCTCTACTGACAATCATGAACCAGCTACTGATGGTTTGCTATCAACAACAGGTCATTTGTCAATGTGGTTATAGGTTGGGATGTAACCAGCCTAACAGGGGCCTAACAAATTAGTAAAATGGATCACATGTGGTAGTCACCCTGGTTATATTTACCACCTCGGCCTTCTTGCGGGCAGCATGGTACAATGGTGTTGCTAATCCAGGTTTATGCCGTGTATCTGGTCGGTCAGGCAGATGATCTCATCAGCCATTCTTAGGAATCAGGGAAGAGACAAATCGCCATGATTCTCAACCATCATTCACCATTATCACCCACTTTTAATCAGTCAAAAAACATCACTATGTACAACCTCACTATCATAACTGCTGGGTATTCACCACGCACCATCATTCACAGCTGGTTATTCCCGATTTCACCATCAATCACTCCGCCAATCACCTCAAATCTCCAAAACAAATCCGCCAAATCACCTCAAATCTCCCCAAAAAATCCGCCAACTCACCACAAAAAATCCACCAAAACTCATCCCCAGAGTCTCCTATCTCCCCACCTCAGCACCTCCCAGGACTGCTGTCGCGCCTGTTGGGCGCCGCCAAGGCATAGGTCCTCAAGGCCTGGCGCAGCTCGACACTGCGCCCCGACGCGTCCAGAGCCAGCTCCAAGGCGCGGGAACGGAGGAAGACCTACGCAGGTCGCAGGGAGAGGTGACCCTGCCCCTGGGGAGTTGATGGTTAGGAGGTTAGGTGGTTAGTGGTGACACCCACCTAGGCTTGGATGGTTAGGTGGATGGTTAGGAGGTTGGTTAGGTGGGGGTTGTTGCTATACATGGTGAGTTAAGGATGATTTGGGGATGTTAGTTGGTTTGGTGATGCGGTTGGTGGTTAGGGGGGGGTGATGGTGGGGTTTTTTGTCCACCCAGAAGCTATCCAGCCAGTTGGATGACCATCCTTGGTGGATGCTCACCACATTTAAGTGCAGATATTGAACACAAGTGGTATGTCTCTGAACTCCATGGTTCCCCCATAAAACATGACCAGTTTGACATTTGTTCGAGAATAGTTGATGATAAATGTACAGTCGTTTGTGGATGTATACCTATATCCAATGAGTGCTTCTCAAAATCTTGAAGTTTGTTTCAGTATGTATATCGGCTGAAAGATGGTGGCAAGAAACCTAAGAAAGACCAACGCCATCAGGCACAGCTTTGAAGAGTGTTCGAACAAATTCATATCGCACTTCTCCATCGAACGACATGAAAAGCATCAAACATCATCTTCACAGTCAATAGTGATGGGTCTGGAAATGATCAAACTATCAAGTAGCCTAACATGATCAAACATATCAATAAACCATTACTGACCGTTGACACCCCGCTAATCAATCATCATGTTATCCAGAATCAATCTATCTATGATTCACCAGCAGCATGGCCCACCACCCGCATGACCTCAACATGGCCCACCCGCCGCGCCTGTTTAAAGGACAGCTGCCGCAGGTTCCGTGCGTCGCCGTCGGTGTATCGCCGGGGCGCCGTTCTCAGGAGCGCCAACCAACGTTCCAAGACTTCCTGGGCAGGTTGGGCCATGGTTGGTGAAGGTCAGTGAGACAAACCATGAGTGGTTAATGATGTTGATCGATGTATTCTTCATGTCACAATGTTACTGATTGTAATTGCTGGTGTGTGTGTGTGTGGCCAATCTACTGTAAGTGTCTGTGAATTGGAAAAGAACAGGGCCATGCTAATTCACTTGTCGATTTTAAACTATTTGGATCCGATTTGGATCGACTATGAATATCTATAGATAAACTCAGCAAAAAAGGGCAATGCTAAAATCGTGATCCCAAATCAAAACTTCCTAATCGCTCTCCCAAGCTGAGGCTGTTTTGCCCAGCTGACCTTCCCAGCTCCAAGGAAGGGAAACGTCAACGGAATCCAGTGATGAGATCACTTCAGTGACATCCAGGTGTTGGAGATCCGAAATTGGCGAAAGGAACATCCTTATTACATAACCAAGGGTTAGTTGTTGAGGTAATATGAACATCCTTATTATAACAACTAATTCCAAATATGGATAGCTGTTATTGTTGATTATTAACCATCATTAAGCCCACTAACACTAACAGGCTCATATGGTTCAGCATCAACCATTCTCATTAACCATCATTGAGCATCAGTATTTTTTTGTATTCACCATCACTAAACAACATGATGAACTATTGGATGCTAGTGTCCACCAGTCGTCCCAGCCAAGCAACGCTGCCACTTTGACACTGTGACAGTCTGGATGCTTCTGCTTCAATCCGATTCTCTGCTTCCTAGGCAAAAACCATGGCGCCCGGCCCAGCGAACACAGGGCCTGGTTGACTTTCATAGTACTCGTACATACCTGGGGAACATAGCTAACCTGTACTAGGATAATGTAACTATTTGCACATCATTCTACATGAATATGTGTGTGCGTGCAAGTGCACATACTGCAATCTTATACAGAATAAACTCAATCTACCAACATACATCACCCACAATCAATTTAGTTGCACATGGGTTCATGATGCACATAACGATGTACACTATTGCATGCCTAGATTTCCAGAATTCTCAAGACATTCCTAACGTGTTGTGCCTACATTATCTACGCAAGCAACAATAACACTAGCTGGAATAAAAATTAAGAACCACCACAATCCCAAGCATTCTCACAAATCAATCACCTATCCAATCCACCAATCACCGATCTACCAGCACTACCTCACTACCATAACAATCAATCTTCCAAGCAACCAATCACCGATCAACCAATCACCTATCCATCACCTCACCAACCAAACCGTCAACGACCAACGAACGCAACAAATCAACCCAGCCAAGCCGGCAAGGCAAAGCCAGTCCGAACCCACCAAGGAGCTAACCTATAGGCACCAACCTACCTACCTACCTAGGCACCAACCTACCTACCTACCAACGGACCAACCAACCAACTAACCAACCAATGGAAAGCTGGCTTTACAAAAAAATCCTCATCAGTTGGAACCAACCAACCACAACCCATCAATGACAAGTCATCACCTGCAACCAGGTGACCTGCGCTAGCAGAAATGCTTGCGACTGGATGCTGGGCTTCTCGATCCCCACACCTGAAGCGCAGCCGTGACAAACACTCAACAGTTGAAGCAAGGTCTTCTTCCAATTGAACATGGTGTATACGGTGAAGTGTATGCATATATCAATGGTTAATCAATTTTGTAAAAATGATGACTGGCAGTCCCCTGTATAGCTTGAACCAGGTCAAGGTCAGAATCGATTTGATTGTTGTCCATCCGGAGGCTACAGTAGCGGCTGACAAAAACTTAGCCAGCACAAGACCATCATCAGGGAGAAACATCATATATATATATATATGCTACCCCCCCCTGAAGAGTCTACCGGTTATGGCTGTGCACAAATGACAGATGTGATGCAAAGCATTTGATTTACTTGACATTTCCCAAAATAATTCAGTTTTTCAGTTTTTCAGTTTTCAGTTTCCACACTTGACATTTCCCAAAACAATTCAGTTTTTCAGTTTTTCAGTTTTTCAGTTTCCACACTTGACATTTCCTAAAATAATTCAGATTTTTAGAAGTTCAGTTGTTCAGTTTATATTACATACATGCATATATATGCATGTATTAAAATGCTAGCCCCCCCCCCCTCAGATCCATATTTGCGTGGGTTTTGCCAGCAAATGGTTGAGATACATGTGCTGTCTATGATAATTTCATTGTGGCCTGATTATTCCCTACTGAACTATATCTATTTAGTTATGTATTATTTCATTATGTCCTATTTGATTGTGGCCAATTACAATTTATTCTTCAATTATACACATGACTTGACCTACCTTAAAATATTTTACTTGATTTTGACCTTTTATGGGGTCTAACTATTCATAAGTTCATATGTGCATATTAGATAAATTTGTGTCATTCCATAGTGCTATCTTTGTGTATTATTTGAGTGTGGCCTATTTAATCTGTTTGAATTTGGCTTGTTTAATTATGGCCTACTCAATTCTGTTCTATTTAATTGTTGTCTATTCATTCATGGTCTATTCAAATTTGCAGCCCCATATTTAACCTATTTGACTATGCCTTATCACATTATAGCCTGCTCGTGCCCTGTTTGATTATTTCTCAATAATCAGAGTTTGATAAATAATGACCTATCTTTAAATATGCTTTATCTAATTATGCCTTATATTTACCCCATTTGTATTCATAAAAACCTTTTTAATCATAGCTTGGTGGTGCCATACTGGAAGACAATAAAATACACAAATTTCAGTTCAATAGATTGCGCTGTATTTGACCTGTCAAGAATATCTTATTTCATTATAGTCTTTATGGGGATTATTTGATGATTTCATATTTATGCGTTGTGTCCTAATTGTGTGTTATTTAATTGTGCCCTGTTCAATAGATTAATTACGGCCTATTCAACTATAGTCTACTTAATGTTGCCCTACTTTATTATGCTTTGTTGACTTATGGCCACTTTAAAGATGCTGTCCTACATTTGGCCTTGCTAGTAATGCCCTATGGCATTATTGCCTGACTGTGGTCTAGTTGCTCATTCCCCATGTAATTATGCCTTATGGCCTGTTTTTGGTCTTGCTTTGTGCAGTTATTCCTTACATGTACCTTATTTACAATACTTTGGGCCTATTTAGTTATGGCTTCATGGTGCCATACTAGAGCATAATTGAATATACTATCATTCAATATCCCACTTGGAGACAAAAATCATGATCCAATGCAAGATTGAATATAGTAAAATCAAATAGTAATAGCAACTATGAGAAAATAAAATAGAGCAAATGTGAGGCATTAGGCAAAATTGAATACAATATGTTTGATCATGAGCAGGCAAGGCATAACTGAATAGAGCATGACTAAATTAGACATGCTTGAATCTGGAATAGAAATAGTCACATAGGGTAAATTCAAATAGATGGTGTATTTGCTAGTTGCTCTATTAATTCATGCCCTACCTTTACCATACATATATGCTCTGTTTAATTATGCCTAAATTATTTACACAACAGGAAAATCATTTAGGCTTTAGGGTTCAGGTTTCAGAATTTGATTTTTCCCTGTACTTAGGGCATTTGAATCACAAAGAATGCATTCAGAATGCATTCAGAATGCATTATTCCCCAAAACCAAGATCCAAGATCCAAGATTCCCAGAAGACTCCTCACTAAAATCTTGGATTGGAAAGTGTATTCTGGCAAGTCCTGAATCCAAGATTTTGGTCAGGAGTCTTCTGGGAATCTTGGATCTTGGATCTTGGTTTTGGGGAAGAATGCATTCTGAATGCATTCTTTGTGAATGCAAATGCCCTAAGTACAGGGAAAAATCATTCTGAATGCATTCTTTCTCAATGCATTCTTTCTGAATGCAAATGCCCTAAGTACAGGGAAAAATCAAACTATACATATATGTATATGGTCCACCCCCTGACTTCAGTAATCATTCCCAAATCATTCATCAATCAATGAAAAAAGGTAGACTTTTGGGGGGGGTGGTACCATATATATATATATATATACACAATATCCCTCTCTCTCTCTTGCTCTCCAGAGATAAACACACACATACACATATACATATAAATATATACAGTAAAATATACTTGTATCATTATGTATCACGAACTGGCAATCATTAATGTCCCGCACTCTTGCCTAGAACCAATCATTCAAGACCACTGGTCAATAACCCATGATTGAAAATTCAACATCATGATTTACCTATCGGAAAACCAATATCATGAATCATCAATCACATCCAATCACCAACGTCATTCCCAGCCACTGCTGCATCGTAATCACTTGGTAATATCAATAAAGCCTCTGATAAGATGGCAACTCACCAGCGATTTATGGGCAAACGGGTAAATCACAATCCATTTACTGGTCATTATAGTCTACCCCTTCATTGCCTTCATTACCAATCTATATAGTGTATGTAATTATATATCTATATCTATATCTATATCTATCTATCTATCTATCTATCTATATATATATATGAATGCATTTGAATATATATATATATATATCTAAATATATATATATATCTAAATATATATATATACATGTATATACATTTCTCAATTCATCAGCAATGAGAGCTGTAGTTTACTCAACCCGTGACCCCATCGTGCAGTGCCTGCACCAACTCACAGCGCTGTCAAAGGCAGCCCCTGTCCGCCTCGCTGTAAGGCCTTGGCTTGCTCTCGAACTCCTGAGACACAAACCGCAGGGCCCTCCAGGGCCTTCCATGGTGACTCGTTCCGTGGTTGGCAGAGATGGGCCGCGAATGATTGGTGAACTCACCGCTGAAAACCATGATATGGTGGTTGATTGCTTCTCGGTGATTGATCAGTGATTAATGCTTCTAGTTCTTGATGTTCTTGTTTGTCAGTGTTTGATGATCAATCATGACAAATGCTGCGAGGTTTGATTTGAAAGTCCACTAGCCTATGTTCTCTTGTAATTACTATGATAAGCGGGATTAAAGCAAGTGTACAATAGTAATTACTGGTAGCTCAAGTGATAATAAGAATTTGGTAACGATTAAGATTCCTTCCACAACCTTGGGTCTGGGTTGGATCAGCAGCTCTGCCAAGTCACTTTCCCGCAGCCCATTGCCGCGCGAGCGCACGTCTTGAAGCACTCCAGAGAACCACGCCATGATTGGATGACTGCAACACAAGCTCTCAGAGGTAGGATTTGAAGCATTTGAAGCTGGGTGAATCTATAGTCATTTGTACCCCCAGGGCCCCTCATTAAAGGGCTCCTCATTGGGGAACCTGCCCAAGGTAGCCAACATGCCCAAGGTAGCTATAATAGCTTATAAAGAGATGGGCGCCGCGATTGAATCACGTTTGGTAGGCCCACGGGTTTGAGTACCCCTTTCATGATATTGGATCAGATTGGGCACCAACAACTGTCCGTGACAAACATATTTCGTGGTGGCGGCAAAACGCGGAAGCCTTAGTTTTTCAGTTTGACAACATTCAAGATCGATGAGCTCAAGATCATGTCCCGTGATCATTGCTTTCCACCCGGCGGACATGTTGAGGACAATGGAGCAGCGACTTCTTGAATTAGGATGGAAGATTCTTGACATGGTGCTACACATGTAAGAGAACTCATGAGTCATTGAGTTTTGCAAAAACATCATGTTTGCTACCAAATGACGGAGTGATCTGTGACATGCTCCCCCTGCTGCCGTAGTGTATGACTCTTCTGTCAAGCCCTCAGCTAGCAGAGCGTCCCATGGTATGCGTTCCCTACGACATCCGGCAAGCAAACATAGAGATCACTGCATTTACATTGCAGTACATAGGTATTATAGATATGTAAACACTTCTCTTGGTTTCGGATGCATCTATGTGGGCCCAAGCCCACCCAAAATATTGGATAATACGATGATCGTATAATATACCTAGGCAAGTTTGTCTGCAAACATACTTGGACTTTTTTCAGCAAGTAAATCCTTATGAAATTGCACCAAATAGTCGGATAAGTCTAAAAAAGCATCCCCTTGTTCAATCTGATAAACATTCCGGACTGGGTATCATGCACGCAAGTGTCAACTTGAACAAGCAATAATTGTATCCAAATCATTCCAAATCCCGGCCCTCAACAATAACCATCGTAATCACTTCTCTTGTGTTCCCCTTGCATTCTTTCATATATTTGTGTGGGACCAGGGGTGGTTTAGCCAACACCAGTTCAAAGATCAGTGGCTCAGCTGGTTGCTGAACATCTTGGAGTTCGCTGATGTCTACTGCGTTTCAGGTCTGTACCAGGCCTGCTGGCCACTTCATACAGTAGTGGCATTACTAAACTATACTTAGATCTACTAAAGCCATTGGCGACTTCATATCTTGCTATCTTGCATCATTTTTGTTCGGTCACAAGGCCCAGTAGAAAGTGATCATCCTTTGACTGTGACATGGATCTAAGCAGTGCAACTCCCCAACATAAGATGTGAAGCTAACCTTCATAGCCCCGACTGCTTGGCAGGAGATAGTCTCCCTAAAAAGGGGTCACAGCCCCTCAAAACAAGTCCAAATTACAGTATGTGACCAAAAAACCTTCCGTCACCTTCGGTCAGCTTCTGTCTGGATTGCTCAGCGCTTCCGGTCGCAGGACACCAACCATCAACTTCGCCCCTCAAAACAGCGATGGTGCAGCCCACACCTGAGCCCTGGTCTGTGTCGACTTCAGGTGCTGTAATGTGTCCGTGTCATTCTCTGCCTGGAAATCAAGTTCTGGCTTGGGTAGAAACCATCCCTGAAGTTCGATCATTTTAGTTCCAGGAGAACCAACAGCATTTTGCTTCTCAAAGATTTATTTAGCTTCCTTCACAACCACCTTTAATTCTGTTTACACTTTCTGAATGATCTTCCAGCACCCACGTGTACCTTCAACTCTGTCCATGATCTGCTGATTTAGCTAAGCTTGGGTAATTGTTGGTGGGTTTCTGTTGTCGCTTACACCGTCCCATGCCCTGTATGTGCCGGTTTTGCATGGATGCGGCTGGTTTCAGGCTGGTTTCCACTTAAACCAACAGGGGTGGATTGCTGACTGAGTTGCCATGATAGTTCAAGCGCCTTGCTGGATACCTTTAATCACAGCCACGACAACTTCAAATGATTTGACCAGGATATAACAAGCAGGTCACTCACCCAGCCACGATTTGGATGGGGATGGATCTGTGTGCTGCACACAGTCAGCCTGTCCAGAGCTAGCCTAAAGGCGGGCCTAAAACAATCACAAAGGCATCATCATACGAGCGAGAATCAAACATCACACGGTTGGATGGGGATGGATGGGGGTCATTTCCCTGCAGATCAAATCCGATGCATCTCACTCTATGGAAAGGGCCAAATCTTCACTTCCAAAAGTGAAATTTAGGGAAATCATTGGTGCGTTGAATTGTCAATTTGCCGCATTTTTCAGATTGATACACCACCACAAAATCAAATCACCTGTCCCTGAACCACTTTGCAATATCTCTCCCAATGACCTTAATTGTAACGACCATGCTGGATATCAGACTGTAATCGTGGCAATCACCATGACAGTTTCTCGGCTAGTAATACCAGCACTTGCTATTGTATCACCAATACACCCCCACTGGGGAAACCAATGGTTACTGTAGTTGTATTCAGAATTGGATTTACATTTGCTACCGCAATTTGGTGATTGTATGGTTATCAGAACGATTACATAGTCATATTAGTCATATTACAAATTCTCTCACTGAACACATGGTCAGTTGTTACACATTTGTTGGTTCTCATCTATGACTATTTTAGGCTGTCATGTTCATTAGCGTCGATCGTCACTGCCTATTGCTAGAGATATCCCCTGTCATTCGTCCTTGGCCATGGTTATATTTTTGACCGACAATAAGATCAACAAGTAGACGTTGATGCCCAATGATGCTATTGGTTGCTACCCTCGACAAACCCAGCCAAAAACCAGCTGATTTTGCGAAGTTTTCTAGCCAGGTGAGCATGGAAGGTATGCAGAGGTTTCTGAAGATAAGGGTCCCCCAATTAATCTAGTCATTCACCATTTATAGTAATGAACTTACCACAACTTCAAATCATCTAGTTATTCACCATTTATAGCAATAAACCAACCATAACCAGCCGGGGGTTCCTATGGCTTGAGAACCTCCCATATTAGTTCTGGCTGGTTGAACCACCACACCCTGGACCCTGGTGCACCGGAGCTGGAGCCGCTGGAGCCGCTGGAGCTGCTGGAGCTGCTGGAGCAACTGGCTTCTCAGCTGGAGCAGAGAGCCTCAAATGACCCAGCGAGGTTGCAACAGCACCAGGTAGTTGATTTATAGGGGAAGAATAACCAACCAATGAATGGTCCATGGGATATCACTGGTGAATACGTGGTGGTTTAATAGGAGGTTAATTCATGATTTAGGATGATTTACAGGGAATAATCACCAACAATTATAGGGGATATACCAACCATATAGTGGTTCTTGAAATGGTTCATGATGGTTAGAAATAGGGATTAATAGGGGACTGAATAATGGATAATCACCATGTTCCATTTTCCTCGCACCCTCTAACACGGAGTGGGCGTCGTTCTCGAACCGGGCTCACGCCAGGACCAGTCTGTGCGCGTGGGATAATCACCAACGATAATGGTTAAACAACCACTAGTCATGGTGCTTTCTCAAGCCATAAGGCACCCCAAAGTTATGGATGGAAATCATTACTATAAGTGGTTCAAATAAAGAATGATAACTGAGGGGTCCTCCATTTTGAGAAACACCCATGTATGACCGACGGTACTGTTGGGATGCGAGCTGCTACCCATTTTTTGGTTGGTCGGTTATGACATGTTATGACCTAGGGCCCGGCCTATACCCTTGAATGGTGGTTTCTTAGAATATGTGGTACCCCCAATTCTCATCCCCCAATCATTATTGGTAATAAACCACCCATTTTGGGAAACCACCATGTAGGTCTATCCGGAATTGCTTGGGGAATCACCAATTTTCCAATACCTCAGAACCAACAGTTGACCGATGATTGCAAAGGTACAGTGGGGGTATTTTGTGCGGGCTGTCCAAAACGCAGGTTGACTAATACTGCAACTGCCATGTGCAAACTGAAGCACAGGTTGGTATCGCATAAGGTACAAACAAGCGGGACACGTACTTTCAATCTCTGGAGCGCTTTCCGCATGCAAAGAATCTGCATACCCTACATAGTCGACTAACTGCCTGACTAGTTGTATTTACCAATTGGATTGGGGATGGTTGGTGCACTTGCCAGCCATGCACTCCGCCACGATTCCCAATCTGGAAGCAACGAATATCAACGAAGGCAAGGTGCTACCCGCCACACCCGCAACCCCAAAGGCGCATCTTTGAGCGCCCGGACAGGTAAGGCACATGGGGCAAGGAGTGTGAAGGAGACAGATGTCGAGGGAACCTCGAGACAGTCAGCCCTTCTTGCAACGATGATCTGCAGCAACTCGGCAAACGATCCCGTACAGGCACTGCAAGAACGGTTCTGCTTGGGTTGTGCACATAATGTCATTCTGTTTTATGATAGGTATGGAAGCTTCCTAGAATCAGCCGCACCATCGCTGTTCGTGGAAATGCATAGGCTACGCTGACCTATGAGTGTGACATCCTTGACGCCCACGGGGTTACCAGCCAAACGTTCGCAGAAGTTGGAATCCCTAGGTTTTAAAATTTTCGAAACTGCACAATGTATGAAAGCATTCGTTTCTACTTTCTACTGATGTACAGAATCTACAGGGCCAAACACGTGGTGCTTGCCACAACATGCCGCTGCAGCTTCTGTTCTCAACAGCAAGTTGTAGCAGCGGGAGGAGCTAGGTCGCCCCACCCATCCAGGCCATGATTCTGGTTCAAGTGTCTCACCTGCATCCATGGGAGCTGGTCGAAATCATCTGGATCACAGGGACGTTCACTGACACTTATACTGAGGTACTGCTGTGCAAGGGTTGCATCGACACTTTGATCTTGAACGGCCACCAATCTTGGATGGAGCGAATCACATTTGGCTTTGTCACTGCATTTGATCCATTGGATTTATACTCCCTGTATGGTAGTGTTTACCTATCAAGACCATTGTTCTTGAGTTCCATGTCTAGAGTAAAAGTCTTGAGCGAAAATCATCGAGCTTGACCCCTAGTAGCAACTGTTGGTTCTCTTAGGTCTCATCATGAATCACCTTTAAATTGTGATGCGAGCCTATTCCCAGCATAGCCAGCAAAAACTTCTTACATCCATGGAATCATTGTGGCCTCTTCTTAGCTCCTGGTATATGTTGGTGCGTTGGTGTGGAAGCCTTGGACCACAAAATGTTCAATCAAGTGTATGGAGCGACATTGCCACAATGTTGTGAAACAAATGTGAGTCCACCATCATGTTCCTTTTTCAGCAAGACACGGTGGAATCTAGCACCTGGGAACAATAGAAAAAATTGCCAGTTTGGGTTCCTCAGTAGATCTGGAAGCGTTCATGTCATCTGGCCCCGACCAATGGCCATACATTGGTTACCCCTGTGGCTACCGTGGGCACCAGCAGCTCCAACCTCTGTGTCATCGGACTTTTGGCGATGCCAAGGCGCTTCCTGAGAGGTCGGACCATCCCGTGGAAAGGACAGTGGATATACAAACGAAGAGCCACTGTCAATAAACAGAAATGTGCCGTATAACGTTTACAGACATTATATATGGACCCTCTAAAATCAAGTCTACAAGTAAATGAATACATATTGTATATACTACATAATTATACATAGGTATGTATACTTGCTGTATCATTACTTGGCAGATGGCCAAAACCCTGTACCCCTGGTTCCCCCATCATTAACCGTTGCTGATTTGGTTGGTCATTATAAGCCATTATTGATGGTCAATAGTGACCCATCCCCATATCTGCATGTGGTTTTTAAAGGCTCGATGTTCAGCCACCCAGGCCGCCGGGGCATGGACAGAATTCAAGTCATCCTCCTCCATTGACCGCCTCCAAAAGCAGGCGCAGGCCAGGCTCTATGCACCCTATGCACCCTATGCACCAAACCTTGGGATGGTCTGATGCCATACGTAAATCGATGCTCGGATCAACCACTTAAGTAATGAGCAAATCCATACCAGTGAAACATTGCTAATCACCAGTTTGTCTTGGAACAAAAATGGGAGGGGGTGATATTGGATCCCCCCCGCACTAGGAGTCCAAGGAGTCAAGAAAACAACAATCAAACATCAAAGTTGCGGTGTCAGATTTGTTGGTCAAGCTTTTGGACGGACGAAACAAACCACAGGGATGTATGGTTCGTAGGATTCGATGCAGCCGGTTTTGGAGAGTTTACAGTTTTGATCCATGGCATAATTGATCATCCGCTAGTAATGACTATATGTAATGATTATGGGTTATTATCCGGTGGTATGAAAAAAGGTTACATGACGTGCAAGAGAGTATAGTCACAGAAATGATCTGACAAGGTCATGGGTCATCAAACTGTTCTGGAGGATGATCATCTGTTGTCTCATGAGATCCATAATACGCAAGATCTAGCGAAATATAGATAACAAATATGTTACGTATTTCTATATGCATGTATAAATCTAGCTTCCGTTCATGGCGACACCTATATCATCGGTAAGAATGATGAATTCTTGGGATTGATAAGTCAAGCGTATTGCTCCAGAATGGTCCCAAGTCAGTAACTGTAGTTGGTTCCCGCTTAAGAGTTGAACCTCCTGCAGTTAAACCAGTTGCTTGGTTAACTGCACAGTTTACAAAACCATTTACTGTGACTACTACAGTTTACTAAGGTGAAATGTTCTTGGTTATGATGTTAGCTGGTAGTGTTTCAAGATCATTTTCCATAGTTTAACTACCCCACTTGTCTTTCAAGCCAAAGCTGGTAGACACAACTAGGCCCTAGGTATACCTAGGAAAACCCATGTAAATCCAACTCGCATCAACTTACCCAACTCGTGGGCACCCTTCTGCAGTCAGTCCGGGCCTGTGGGGAAATGGAACCGCAGGCGGCGCTGGTGGCACTGCCACCTGAGCAAAGCGCAGCACCCACATAACCTGAGGCCTGCCTGGTACCCACAAAATCATTTCGGGTGGCTCGTAAAGCCATAGGGGTACCCCTTGTTAAGCCATGGGGGTACCCCCCCAGTTGTAAAGTGCGGTTTATTTCAAAGCAGGTTTAACTTCCTATAAGTGCGAGAACTACTGTTGATCATGTGGAGGGTTTTTAAAATAAGGGTAACCCCCAGGTTATGGTTGGTTTATTACAATCGATTGATGGTCAACCCTGGGAATTAACAAGGGGAATCATAAGCAACAATAGGGGATATACCAATCAGAATGGTTGGTATTACGGTTTATACTCCAAATGGTTCATAAAGGATGATTGGGGGAGTCGCCGATTTTGAGAAACCAACATTTGGTTCATCATGGTTACTGATGGTAGTTCATGCGGGTTGTTAATTGTGTGTGCTCATGATTAGACATGAATAGACATGATGGTTGATGGTTGATGACGGTCAATGGCATTTTGAAAATAGTTGGCTCTTCCCGAAATAAGCAAAGATGCTGGAGATGTAAATCAACATTTATTTGTAATTGTTGGTATTATGTATGTCATTGACTCCCCAAGAAAATATGGCGGTTTCTCAAAATGGGGATACCCCTAAATCATCCTTTATCAACCATTTTTAGCAGTAAATCCACCATCTTGGGGGTTCCCCCATTTTAAGAACCCCACATGTCATTATATCGAATGCAACAAACCCAATGATGACACAGTCGGATTTGGATACACTGTCCCCATCTTCAAGATCCGCGACCTACAGCCTGCACCCTGCAGCAACCTGCATCTTGAAGTTAAGCCCCACCATGCGGGAAGCTGTGCCATGCCCATTTTGCAATACATGTTGAGCCTGGTGTCAAGATTGAGAAAGAGATTTCATGAATGTCAACATCTTGGTTTGCAGCACCTTCATCGTTGGTTCATTGCACAATTGACAGCGAAAACATGGGTCCATAATTTGACAATTGAAACTGGGATACGTTTCACTATAACATTAGATTCAAACCTAGCTATGATCCCCCAGCTACGAATATGGATCTTCCATTCTGAGAAACGAATCGGCGCGCAATCAAAACATTTTGAAAGATCGCTCGGAATTATCAGGAACATATGGCCAAATTGACGTGAGCATAGACAGCATTGGTTGAATGCGGCTTGATTATTTGACTTTGTTTTATCATTTTAGTAACTTATAAGAGTGAACTGGATCTCCCTTCATCTTGACAGCACCATCTCCCGTCGAAGAAACTCGACTGGTAGTCAGCGGTGGTTGACCATCTCCCAAAGTGTTGACTCCAAAGATGGGTGAGCCGGGACTGTGACCGAGCTGTCTGCATCCATCGACCAAGATTCGTCTGTTGGATTTTGTTGGGATGTTCACCTTCCAATTTTTGTTTGGAAGTCACCTAGCCCACCATAGGCTTGGGGTCACCAGCACGGCAGCACCGTGCAAAGAGGCCCTGCCCCACCTGGTGCGTGGCTTGTGGCACTGGATCAGATTTCAGCTCGGCAGCCGCCTTGAGCACTTCTTTGGTGCGGTCCTGCAGCACAGGCACTCGCGCAAGCAAAGGTAGGCAGAAGCAAAATCCACCAACATATGGCTATGAGTCAATATTAATTAACCAACTAGTAGGGGATAACCACCAACACTAATAGGGAAAACAATAATGGTTAATGATGGGGAACCAACAATATTAACCATTTGGTGGTTTCTCAGAATAAGGGACCCCGAAAATGGTTGGTTTATTTACTATAAATGATTAATAATGGATGATTTGGGGGTGAGTACCCCTATTTTGAGAAACAGCTATATTATACCAAGAGGTCAAATGAACAAAACCTGACAACCATTGAGAACCAACATCCTGTGTTCCAGTGGACCGTTGAAGGTTTGGAGCTGTCAACTTTGGATCTAGTGGGCCCAGTGGAATGTATCTGAGGCAAAGCCCCCGGAAAAGAATGAGAAGATCCAGTTCATTGGTTTCCTCTGACTTCATCTGGCTTTGCTTCAGTTTACCTGGAACATGCCTTGGGTTAAAGTCAACAGAGCAGCCTAGCTGCCAAAATGGTTGCCCGTCAGGTTTTTTCCTGAGGTTTGGCTCTGATTGATGGGTAGGTATCTTCCAAAGCGGGTTATAATCATCTCGAACATATATAGTAAGAAGCCAGTAGTACCACCCCATAGCAAGGAGGAACCAGGATATTGGTCTCCGCTTCACCTAGGGATCTTTGAGAATTGTCTTCATCCAAACCCACATGATTTCATCATCTGGCCCTGGTCCCGCTGCGACATTTTCTTCGAACGCCGTGGTTGCCGTCACCATTCAGCCGCCAAGTCCAGGCAAGGGACATTGACTTCACATGAAGTTACTTACATTCGACCAAAACACATGTGGGTGTTTCTCAAAATCGGAATACCTCCAAATTGTCCTTTTTAAGCCACCTAGGAAACCGCCATATTGATCATATTGAATGTTTGACCTTATTGCAAACCGTTGCTCCACTTGAAGGAAGTGTTTTGTTTCTTTTGAAGTGCAAGAAGTATCGCAGTTTCTGCGAATGACCATTACGTACCTGGTTGTTGATCACTACTATTAGTTAGAAAGTAACCATCGTAAACCAGCATTATCCACCACCATTATTAACCACCATTATTGACCACCATTCTTAACCATCATTCTTAACCATCATATCTGACCAGCACTTGGGTAAAGCACGGCCATGGTGTTCGCCGTTGTTCCCTCACCCGGATCAAAGACAGCATCATCCGTGACCGGCTGAGCAATGGCCAAGGGGCACCAGCTGGTGATGAAGGTAGGAGATGGCAGGTGGACTTCCCAATAGTTAGATTAGGAACTGGTCAGTTAAGGGATGTCCATCTGCTTAGAAGGATAGTTGTTGATGGCCAATAAGGATTGATTGATGACCAATTGATGGTTAATAATGGTTCAAACAATATGTGGCATATAGTGCAACATGGATATGACAAGTGAAATGATTGCTGAAACAATTCGAAATGACTGCACTTTTCATAGATTGTTGCAGGTGTTGTCTTCACACCAATGTTTGTTTGGTGAGGGACTCAAATCATCAATGAAATCAGGTCCGAAGGAAACCTTTCGTGCGCGCAGATCTGGTGATGCTTAGAGAATACTGGCATGGCACTGCCACCGTGATTCGGAGGATGTTGATTCAAGATTGGTTTGGAACAGACCGTCCCCGATCTTCCGTTCAAATGGATCGCATGGCGCAAAAGGCATCAGAAATGTACAATTGTCATCAAGGGCCATTCTTAATCAATCATAATTCATTATATAACTGCCATTCACAGGTCTACCACGAACACCCAAGTTGTGTCTTAACAAATCCTCCAACTTTCGTCGCCGCAGTACCCCTTGGCTTGCCAGATTGAGTGGTGAACGCCCTGGTGCAAAAAAGACATAGGACTGGCCAAGTGTCAATGAGGATTCGAAGCATCCAACATCAAAAATCGAGATAAATCTTCATTTATATGTTCTATGCTGGATGAATGAATCTTGATGTTGGATTTTTTTGGATGTTCTAAATCAAGAATTCTTCTTGATGAATCTGCTCTTCTATGTTCTGCGTAAGAATCTCTAGATCTTTGTGCCCCGGCAGGGCCTTCACCACTAATAGCTACCCAGGATAAATAACCCCTAGGTTGATCAATTGGGGGGGTTACCATTCTTTTAGGGGAAACCAGTTAGCTTTTAGTAAGGGATACCCCCGACATGATCATCAACCAGGGGTGGCTCGCTTCATCCTGGGTAGCTATGAAGATCAGCTCATGAAGTGAATGCCGCCCTTGCACCTGGCCCAGTCAGGTGCCCTCCGAAAGTAGGCCTCCTCGAAGATCGGCTGCTCCTCGTAGGGCGCCCGAAACAGCTCCAGCATCCCACGGGTGACCCCGTAGTCTCCACGGCTCGCCGCGTCGTAGCTTTCGAAGAGCATCCAATTGCCTGGCAGGACGCGGCGGCTAGTGATCCATGGCATGTTTTCTTGTTAGCTACCATGGTGTTTTATATCCATGGCATGTTATTTTCATGGCATGGTAGGACATGGCAGGAAAATCTCCAAGGAAGCCATGGTGTATTTACCAGCATTTATCTTAGGGTTCCCTGGGACCTTTTCTCTTCAGCAGCTGGTTGATACAGAGTTGGCTACGGCAAATGTTGATGATTATCAGCGCCGAAAGATCGCTTAATCATTGTTTTTCGGAGATACAAAGCTGATCAATGCAAATGTTGATCATTGTCATTGTGAAAATGTGTTTTTCATCATGTACTGCTTCATAGTGAGGTGGAATCAATATCAGTAGCTCCTCTACTCAAAACAGCGGTGAACTATTGCCCAACCAAGAATCCACTTTGGAAAGCTTGATACATGTAGTCTGAAAAACGGGTCTGTAACATTAAACAAAATGACTAAGCAAAAGTGAAGTTTGCGCGGCACATACTTCGGCGATGCTGTGCACATCTCCCTTCTGCGAGTTTCAATGTCTGGGCCATTGCGCTGCAAATGTTCACAATAGCAACGCAACCACTGCATCCAATCCGTTTGAAGTTGCCCACTGGGAAAACTTGGAAAGGCTCTCTTCAAATCCTGGTCAGCGTCAAATGTATCCAGCCCGATCTATTGAGAAATACCTGTCTGGATGAACCATCGCTGGTGATGGAAAATTCCAAATCAACAAGCACAACCAACAGCCAATGGCTTGACACAGTTGGCACTTGGAAGCAACCCAAACACATGGAAAGCCTTAAATCAAATAGGATATTTGCATGTCGCATCCTTGGAGGGGCCTGGCCAACTCACAAAACGGCACTTGTCACTCGAATTGAGACTCCTAAAACCACTTAGAATTAGATATTCTCTTACAAACCAGGTATCCTATGGTACCCTGGATGCGTTTAGATATTCTCTTAGAAACCAGGTATCCTATGGTACCCTGGATGAGTCAGAAACGGCACTCTTGAACCCCAGAAAACCAACTTCGAGGCTGGAAGCTGCAAGATCAGCTTTCTCCACATTCAGCAATGCCTTAGGTGCGGCGCTGGTGATCCACCAGGTGAAGCTGCCAGAAATAAAAAGTGGGTGAATCCGTAAATGGTAAACTTAAACCCCGAAAATGGATGAACAGGCATGAATTTTCCCTGAGATGGATCATTTTTCTGGACAGTTGAGGGGAGTTCACCATCAATACGCGAATTCAATAATATATGTTTGCTGAAAAAACACATGAAGCGTAATCACATGCTAAGCATGCCATGCGGCCATGCGTTTCAAATGAAACTTGACTCGGGTTTGCCAATGGTTGATGGCGAACTGAGGATTGATACTGGCTGATCGTAATGACAATCTTATAGTTCTATGGACAATTTGATTCATTGATGATTCACTGATGATTGGTTGATTTTATTACTATATTCAGAAATATATATCTATCTATATCTATATCTATATCTATATCTATATCTCTATATCTCTATATCTCTATATATCTATCTATCTATCTAATCTAATCTAATCTAATCTAATCTAATCTAATCTATCTATCTATCTATCTATCTATCTATCTATCTATCTATCTATCTATATGATAGTTCAACATGTCAATGCTTCACTGATGCTTCATTGATGCTTCGCCAGGCTACCAGCACACGAAACAGAACCGTGAAGTCCGCCTCCGATCGCGCCATGAGATCCAGCAGCTTCGTCCAAAGATCTGCCGCCGTCGCATCCCATAGGCTGAAACCCAACTTGCGCCGGCAGCGGTCATGGTGAGCCTCAGTGGACCAACGGACTAACAGGTCTCTGATTGGCAACCTCCCTGAAAACCCATGACGCTTAGTAATGGTTGATTAATGATGGTTGACCATCAGGGATAAAGTTCACCAACAGTGGGGATATCAAGCAACCAATAGCCTCATTTTTTACAATCTTCAAAACGGGTGTGCCCAATCTTCTACCCTAAGTGTAGTGGACAAAATGCGTGTGTCTCTTCAAAACCCTTGCACACTAGCACCCAATCATTGAATCTCTGCCACACTTTTGATAATTTGAAGATTGACACCAATGGCACTGTGTTATGCAACCGCGAAGATGTAGCTTCTAGACACCAAGTGCCAGTGTCGTCGCCCATTCGTGATAGGATCGGCTGGTTGATGAGTGAAGGCTCTCGCAATTGCAATTGCTGAAACCGTTCTGATTACAGTACATGTGTTGCAGTCCTCATTGCAGCTATGTTTGTCTTCATATTGGCTGCATGTATGTTGCCAGGTATCTGGGATTGGTCAAGGCTCTTCATCCTGGAAAACCAATACAAAAGCCATAACAATGTTTGTAGGTGAAAATGACTTTCCATGGAACAGGTTGAGGTTTATCAGGACTTTCCAAGAACCTGTACCAACTAAACAGCATCCCAACAAGCCAGCCATGAGCAGCATACCTGTGGCCCAAGCAGATTCTTAGAATGAATAGCACACCTAGACACTTCCTGTATTCATAAGGAGGATAGTAGCTGGTAAATAAGCTGAGTAGGGATAACGCAAATTAACGAAACACTTGGCACTATTGATATCTATTGATCATTGATCATTAAAACTTAGTAATTAACTACGCTAGCTAAAGTTGAGCATCGATCACCATTTTTTGTTTACGGCCTCCACCGGCACTCCACGCTGCCAAGGTGCACTTTCAAAACGCCCCTGAAAAGATGCCTTGGACGCGCCGCCACAGATTGATTCAGTTGTGTTTCCGCAGGTTCAATGTGGTGATGGTAACTCATAGTGACTAATTGTGTCTAATAGTAACTATTTCCGCAGGTTCTGATGGGAAAGTGATGGTTCATTGACAAGTGTTGACAATGGTAACCTTTGAAAGTTTGTCATCACAGGGGATCCTCAAACAAGAAATAAAACAATCAACTGCTGATTGAACCTTATGGTTGTATGTTGTACGGTTGGTTTATGGTTGTATGGTTGTATGGTTGTATGGGACCATAAACCAACCAGGTTTGATCGGTTGGTTTATGAATGTATGGGTCCCATGGCCTTGAATCCCAGCAAACCACATGTAGAACCCACGAGCGACAATGCCCTGGAAGAGCAAAGACCTGGATGAATTCCTCTGATAAATGTTTACCCAGCAAAAGCCATTCTTGACCCAGCAGGATGCTACAGATAGAAACAACATGTGTAAATCTAATTGGGATGCATCCATGCGATATCAATGTGTACTTTTATGCATTGGCATCTATCTACATCCGCACAAAATATGTATGTATATTTAAATCAATCTATGTAAATACAACTCAATAATATGATTCATGCAGAATACATAATACAGAATTCCAAGTGAACAGGATCAAAGCCAGGATAACAAACAGCCTTCTTGTGGCTCAAACAACTTGGTAGGAAGAACCCCCCAGCAACCATCAAAAGTGAAGCTCTCCCCAGGGCTCACAGGTCAAGTGGCAGTGATCTGCTTCAACCGCTCAGAGCAGTCATGACGGTCTGCCGCTGGCAGAGCACACGGAAGGTTCTCCGCCAAGACTCGAACGTTCGCAAGGGCCGCTTCCGGTTGGCGTTGGAAGGCGTAGTGCCCAGTTTTGTCGGAAGTAAACGGCTGGTAGTCTGGATCAAAGTCTTCCATAAAGGCAAAAGGGCCAAAATCCAAGGTGCCCCCGCAAAGAAGACAATTCTCTGAATTCATGTTGCCATGCACATATCCAACCCTCAGCCACTCTGCCACCAGTTCGGCTTGTTGCTGTACGAATTCTTGGAAGAAGTCCACCATCAAATCATCCAAGCGCGCGGCATGTGCTGTTGTGGCTCGCTGGATGAGCTGTGGAAAGTCCCTGCGCAGCACGTGCCACAGAAACTCCCCAAGCTCCTCCGTAGATCGTCGAGCGAAGAGCTCGACGTGGCCCACCCTCCAGAAGGATCGAGCGCAACGGCACAGCATGGTGGCGGCCTCGTCTTGGTCGCACCTGGGGTGAACCATGGGTGAACCATGGGTGAACCATGGTGCACATGTGCGGTTCAGAATCATGATACGTAGTAGTAATAGCTGACCATGTGATCAACCCAGGAACTGGGAACAGCTGTAAACCACTGTACTGAGGATAGGAAGGTAAACACAATCAGTGACAATGATTGTTGTAGCTATTCTTCCTCATGTTCAAGGCAACCAGTACAAGCTTAGCCATTGTCAACTTGTCCACGAGCTGGTTGATCTCCCTGCTGGATGACCATCGCCTATTGAACGACACAGATTCACCGAAGCTGCCAGAGCTCATGTAGATCCATGGAACTCATAAGCGATCAGTCGCTTTCATCATGACGCATCATCATTCATCATGATAATCAGGAATCATCATCCATGATGGTTGGTTTATAGTTATGAATGACTGGTAATGGATGATTAAGGGGTACCCCTATTTTGAGCAACCATCATATGCATAATAATGTTGGTTTCTGATGATCGTATCTACCTGTTGGTTTCATGCCTATTTTCATTACTAACTAGGGGGGTTACACTAATCAGAAACCAACAATAATCAGGAATCATCATCCATGATCATCTGAAAAATGCACCACCGGGCAGAAACTTGCCTTGGAGGGCTTCTTTGGCCCTGCACCGCTTGTTGAGCGGGAGGAGTGTACCATGGTCGCGTCACCCGCTCGCGACGAGATGTGACCACCGACAATGATCGGCAAGTGGGAACTCCTGTGCCATCAAAAACACAATTGGTGTGTTGGCTAAAGCAGTTGACTAATAAGCCATTGAACTACAGTCATCTCTACCACAACTGGTAGTTATAATACTATATTACATCCCAAGTTGGGTGAATCACCATCCCAAAAAGTTATGATGTGGGGAAGCAGTTTTCCAATCGAGTCTAAACCAACACTCAGCTGCAAGGCAGCCTGGTCAAAGCCCTGTACCCTTAGGCTGCAACATCCCTAAGTAAAATGATGGCTTTTCCTTCAGCTGGAAACCTCCACCCCACCAAAAGACCTCCGGCCATGACCAGTTCCTAGTCACTAGTCCAAGTCTTGGGATTTTCAGCTACTTTCGGCTGGTTCATATTGATCCATTGCCATTTGATTTCACAGAAAGCTCATACATAGCTCAAAGTTTGCCCGCACCAGCAGGGCACAACATCCAATCCAGTCCCGTAGGAACCCAATTTTGGCCTGCACCCTTTCATCAGAACAATTTTGAGCAAGAGCTGTATTCTTGCTGTGGCTGTCAAAACTTTTTTGTCATATCATATCTATCCACCTTTCGCTAGTCACCAAGGCTTCGCAGTCCTAGATGATGCAAGGCTTCGCTGGCCAGGAATTCCCGGACGCAGGAGCGCAGCACGGCGCGGCCATCGAAGTTCCGCGAAAACGGGGTGCGCCCAGCGCCCTTCAGCTGCAGCTCCCAGGGACAGGACGACCCCCTGAGGAGTCCCAGTGAAATGGCTCGGCCATCGCCATAGCCCCAGGGACCGAAGGGCGAATCTGCAGCGAACTTGCCATCCACCGAGGTTCCATAAGGTGTCGCCCAAGGTTTCAGTGGCAAATCTGAGACATCACCAGACAGCACCTGCAACATCTCAGTCATGGTCTCGGGATCCAAGCCCAGGTTGTTGCACATGTCACTAGAAATCGCCACGAGTTCCGGGTCGGGCAAAGGTTCAGGGCAGATTGACACATAATGTCCCTGAGTGACTGCACGAGATCGCCGGTCAGCCGTGGCGCTTTCGGCAGTCAGGTCGTCCAACACGGAGTGGTCCAGCCTACGCAGAAGCTGATCGACCACAGGGTTGGAAGCCCGTCTCCCATGGCGTGATCTCAACCGCTCAAAGACTGGCTTCAGCTTGGAAGCGATACCTGACGGGGTGGCTGGTTTGATGAAAGATCAAAGAAGGATCAAACTGGTGAGAATGATCAGAAAGTAGAAAATGAACTTCTGTGACACCCACAATCCAAACATCCCAGCGCAATCGCTCGCAATGCAATCCACCAGAATCTATCTATCCAAACCATTGCGGGAAACAGATGGGTGTTTCTCAAAATAGGGGTACCCCTAAATCATCCATTACTATAGTCATTTATAGTAATAAGCCAATCATTTTTGGGGGTCCCCTATTTTGAGAAACCACTAAATGAAACAGGGACAAAACCTTTCCACTTCAGCAAATCTGATGATGCAAAGTGCTCCAGCACCCAGGGCGTGGCCGTCACGGCGTGGTACACCTCCGTTGACACGTGACCGGTGCTTCGTGGTGCTTGCACTTGGCACTGCCACCGCGCCATGCTGAAGCATTGCGTCATCTCAGCGGTGCGATGGCCTGCTGGTGGCAGTTCTGAGCAAAGCTGTCGTTGTATCGGCTGAACGAGCATAGGGAGGGCCCTGGTGAGTCAAGTTCTGCACAATGGATTTACGACATGTTGCTTTTGAGATCATGTCACGAGATATCCTCTCCGTGGGAATATATTGTCTTTTAAGAGTGTATGCAAAAGCAAACATGACGGTGTCCTGTGTAATTGCTATTGTCAATACACAGGAAATCAACCAGAAAGTACTGATGGGTGCATAAATCTGCTCAAGAAAATCAGTTTTCGTGCAGCTCTAGATGGAGCTTGACAAGGCAATAGATAGGCATCAGGATACTGGTCAAATGGAAGAGGTTCAAATCAAACAGATCAGCCAAATCGATGGAAACCCGAAGGACAAGGTTTTGGTAATTGTATTGCGATCATGATTCTTGTTCAGTGCATGATTGAGCATTGTCAACGTCCTAGGCTTTGCCAACATGAAGTGTGCCAGTCTAATAGTATGTCCCATGTTGTTTATGGGTACAGTACCTGATTGGCTCCTTGTATTGCTGGGGATGACCTTAGTCCAACCACACACCGCCGCAGCCATGCAGTGGTCCCTCACACGCTGGAGATAACTCTGATGCCACCTCAGTTGCGTGCCAAGACGAAGTCAATCAATAGAGTGATAATGTGGGTGTTTCTCAAAATGGGGGTAACCCAAAAATGGTTGGTTTCTAGTGGATGATTTGGGGGGTACCCCTATTTTGAGAAACACCCATGTAGTGGGGGGACGTAGTGCGGGACATGGACAGCACAATGATGGGGAATTTTGTCATTTCGAGTGTAGAAGCTTTCTTCATCCAAATGTGAGTGAACCCCCCCTGAAATGGTGCTCTCTAAGAGCATCTTCTGGGGAAGCATTGTTACGAAAGTTGAGGGTCAAAAACCATCCAAAACCCTAGTGCCATCCCAACCTGAATACTGCCTGCGACGTAGATATTCTATGGATGAACGTCCTGATACAAACAATAGCCCAGTTGTGGGCATCACATGCATCACAATGAATCTTACTCACGCTTACAACACCCTATCCAAACCACAAATGCATAATCACAAACAACAACAAGGTCGTCCCCTGCTCAGTCAGAGATGCTCTCCAAAAAGTGAGCAGTAGATAGAAAACACAAACAATTTGAGGATGGGATATATCATTTGCCAGAAATTGCACATCCATCCCAACATTCATTGGGTTACATGAAATACTTTGGACCCACATATTTACCTTTCCTCCACTTGGCAATTCTTGACCACAGCAGTGCCAAAAAGTTGGAAATCTCACCGAAGGGCCACGTCAAATTGAGGCCCTGCACTTATCAGCCTTCTCAGCTTTGGCTGCTTCCTGTGGACTGCAGGATGGAGCATGTCAAAAAGTCCACCAAGCCTTTGGAGGAACCAACAGGACCAGGCACTGCTGACACAAAAAACATTGGTAGCTTGGAGCCGCCCATGCTGAGGGACTCTCCGGCCTGAACCATTCAGTGATCCAGTTCTATTTTGTGTCTGTCAACAACATGATGATGGTGATGATGGTGATGATGATGATGATGAGGAGGATTCTGGTGGTGGTGCTGCTGCTGACATCAAGCCTAAACCTATAGTGCAACTCAGTCGGCCGGCACATCGCCTCACATTCCGAACCTAGGTCCACGGGAGATCCACACTCTTTGGCATATGAACCTAGCAGTGGAAAAGCCACCATTTCTAGATATATGTCATATGTCATAATTGCTATAATTTACCTGTAGTGATGAGCTCCAAAGCCTGAAGCTAATCAGCCATTCGTAATACATAAATACAGACCATGGTTGACCATTCTCAACTAGTATCATTTAAACAATAGTTGTCAACAATGTTGATCGTAAAATTAGTTATATACCATTGTTGATCATATCAACTACAAGTAGTATTACATACCAAGATTGATCATTAAAAGAGTTATCAACCGTTTTGATTCACATTTATTCACCATGACAACTCCCATGAGAAAGCACCACTCCCATCATCAAACCGCTGGATCTCACTGGTCGCAGCCGCCGCACCTCAGTTGCGGCGACGTCAGAATCCAGCTCCTCTTTTTTGGGTTCGGTCGCGCGGGATTCCGCGCGCGCCCCTGAGCACGGCGCTGCCCCGTGAGGAGACTTTTGATCATCCACAGGAAGTCACAATATTTGATTACAACTCTATGTCGAATCTACATGAAATCTGAATATCAGAACAGTAGTGGGGTATGATGAGTTTACCAACGATCTTGTAGGGAATGAATACAGTGATTACTGTAGTGGTACTATTCTAAGATATACACAACAAAAACTGCATGAATCAACAAAGATATCATATCCATGCGTAGTACCATAACATACAAATACACACGTACAATAAACAATAATTGATAAACACACATGTTATCCAGATAGGGGGGTCCATAACATCATGTTCACCTACGGTGAGCCACCTGGTGCAAATGCAGGGGAGCGTGGGATTCCCGGGCGGCCTATCGCCCTGGATCGATCTGCCATCCTGCCAGCCATGTCAAGCCGCAAGTGCAACACGTGTCTTGGGCATGGAACTCTGTATTGTGAATCAGGGCTACCAAGCTTACTCCAAGGGTCGTCAACAGGCTCAACGACTAAACAAAATGCTTCAAGGCATCGGGAATTTGGATATGCTGCTGTCTGAGTCATGAACTTCTGGGTCGAGGCTTAAGGGTTTCCAATGGTTTCCTCATCCCATCCCGGGTCTCATGATTTGATCAGCATCGATTGGCATTATATGTTGAAACTTCATGCGCCTGACCCTAGCACCAGAGAAACAAGGATAAGCACTACCTGTGTGGATGTATGCATGTACAATCACAAAGGCATACATGTTCTGGGAGTGGGACATCCATACCAACGATACCTAATTCTGAACAGCATTGATTGCCTTGCTGCATGTAGCATCCTTCCCTGCATTCCCTGCATACCACGTAGCATTCCTTACAACCGTGGCAGCACAATCAACTGGCAGGAGGGCTGCAGATCGGCACATCACTAATCACCAGCAAAACGCAATGGGGAGCCAAGCTTTGTAGCAGTTGTGTTGAGAGTCTTTCAGCTTTGAGGACTGGAAAGTGGAAAATCATTCTTGGCAGAGTAGGGTAGATCCCTTAGGGTAGATCCCTTAGGCTAGATCCTTTGTGCTGAGTCTGGTAGGATCTGGTAGGTGTCATTCTGAATCGGTGCCTTGTGTGCTATCCAGCGCTGTGGGTTCACCGGACCCCGGTGTCCTGACTTCTGTCCCCAGGGAAGCAGACCTGGTTCCCGGGCTTGTCCCCCGGTCCCAACCATGCATCACCCACGGCGGTTTCTCAAGCCATTGGGGACCCAGAAAATGGATGGTTTATTACTATGAAGGGTTGATATAAACGATGATTTAGGAGGGTCCCCTATTTTGAGAAACCATCAACTCTGGAATGATGAAGATCCACAGCTGAGACAGCGCCAATCGTCAGATGAACCAGCAGCCATATTAATAGATCTCAAAGTTGTCATTTCATAGATGGACATAAGCTCTAGGCCAAACCTCGGGTACTCTTGAAGCATTCAAAGGACAAAGATGCTCAGTCTCAAAAGCCAAACAAACCTGAGGGCTGGAGGTTGGGTAGGGTCAAATTTGAACTGCATCACCCTACATCGCTTCACCAGGAATCTGGCTTTCCACTGTCATGGCGGCACCCTGAGAAAGGGTCTCTTTTCTCTCTCTCTGTCTTTCTCTTGTGTGTTTTCCCGCTCTCTCTCCCATCTCTTCTATGCATTCCCTTTTTTTTGCGCTCTCTCTCTCTCTCTCTCTCTCTTCTTTTTTTTGCGAAACGCAAGGTCGTCGCCGGCGACTACCTTGAATGTCACGCACTTGACTGAATCCAGATGGATGTTTGGAAAAAAACATATTCTTTCAAAGATGTCCCGCAACGGGCACGGAATCGAAGTAAGACCTTCTTTCGCTGCAAGATTCGATGGACACAAGTGATGACCTCCCCATCAGACCAAGGCCAACCAGAAGTGAATAAAAATCAGAAGCGAGCCATTGGAAACAAGTCTTGGCTGATGATCAAGGATGCTTGTGGTCCATTCTGAGGCTACCTTGTTTGTTTCGTTGGTTCTATCATATCCATGTCTTAGGACTACAAGTACAGTATGAACCAGCCAGTCTTTCCTAAATTCTGTTCTTCCTCGGATCGTGATACGTTTTCTTGCCCCATCATGACATATCATTCTCCGGATTGCTACTAGCGATAGATCTATTCACTCCAATGCTCTGTTGGGAAGTGTCCATAAATAGTGGTACCCCTCCTTTCCGCGCGAGAAACCATCCGTTGCGTTGTTTCCTGGTGTTCTTCTCAAGCCCTAAGACACACCTTGAATACTGCAAAGCATCAAAAGATATTAAAACCCCTCGTCGTCGAAGTTATAGGCAGCCAGCGCCCTTGCTCGCGGATGGCTGCACGGAGAGGCTGCACAGGAGAAACCAGCGCAACCTTAGGACCAAGTGGAGTTCACCTTAGCAGGCCTTAGTCCAGGGTCAGACCTTAGTCATGGTAGCACTGCCACAGTCGTTCCACCGTGGCAAGCATGTGATTCAAGATGACAACATCATCCTTATCTTTAGACAGCCACCCCAATCTCGTGAGGAGAGGAGAAGCATGTTCAACATTCATCGTACAGCCGTTATTGGGGCAATCCCAAAAACAGTGATGGAAAGTACCTAGTGCCTGGTGACACATGGGACAAGTTTTATCTCTGCCTTCGACACGGTCGCCGCTAGAAGCGGGGCTCCAAAAACTTCCAGTCATGACTGCACGTGCAGCTCCACTGGTTTGCAACCAAGTTCTACATTTCTTCAGGTCAACCTGCGCAAACCTGAAACGGAGTTGAGCAGGAGAGTGGTACTGCTTGATGCTTTTAGCATCACGTCTGTCCTTAGCTAAGAATCCTTCAAAGCATTGAACTTTGTACATCAACCTGAGATTGTGCAGCTGCACCTCAAGTTTTTGCATGGAACCTGGTCTGGCATCCAGAGTCAAATCTTGGCCCTGAAAGGCTGAGGCCCAAGGACGTGGAAACTTCCAATGATAAGGTGCATGTTCGAGGAACCCAAGTTTCTTGAGCTGTTTCCTGATCAGAGCCAGGAGCGAGTGCGGCACATGCCGCCACCTTGGTCGGTCATTACGAGCCAGCTTCTTATGGAGCCGCGTCCAGCAGCGAGCCAGCACAACTATACTGAGGTCAGCCACGGCCCCACAAAAGAGTTTTCGGAGGTGACGGGAGGCACCATACCCCGCATTCCACCCTTTGACAAGCTCAGAGAACAACTGTTCGCTGGAGGCCACCGTTGGCAACCTGCCAACCCATCCGTATGCCGCTTTGGATATCACAAAGCTTGTGTGCGCCCGAGTTCTGAGGTCCCAGGAGAGGAGCACAGCTAAGGAGCTTTGCCCGGAGTCTGGCACTGTTCAGACGGTCTGTTTCCGTCTGGCTATAACCGCGAGGCTCCGACACGGTCGACACCCCAAGCACTTTGATGTGATCCTTGGCCCAGTCAGGAGCAGCCTCAGAGACTGCTCGCTTCTGAACCTTGGTTTGACCGCAAATCTGTGTTTTGGCAGGGTTTTCCCGGAGACCAACTTGTTGTGACCAACTATTCCAATCATCAATGGCTTTCAACACAATGGGTAAGTGTTTGGAATGAAAACTTCTGTCATCCATGTAAGCAAACTGCTTCAGCTCCTCAGTGGAACTTTGAACGTGTCTGACTCCAGCCGTAACCCAGATTGATAAAATGAACGGGGCAAGGGGGCAGCCTTGAGGGGTAGCCTTAGAAGCATCCAAAGGTGTATGGTGTGTGTGGCCATCGTAACTGACCCATCTTTGCTGAGACCATGCTTGACCTAGGACTCCCAGCAGCGTCGAAGGAAAACCTAGGGCAGTCAAGGCTTGAATTGTCACTGCCGGTCGCATCCGGTCATATGCCTGGCTCCAGTCCAAACTAGCAACATATCCTCCTTCCAAGAACACGTCCTGGATTTCTGCTGCTACTTCTTCGGCTCCTTTAGCTCCTTTGCCAAAGGTGACAGCTTTGTCAAGACAGGCACTTGACCATTGCTTCACTTGCTCAGATTTGGCCCACGCCGTGGCGTAGGTGCGCCAAAAAATGCTAAGCACCGAAATAGGTCGGACCTGGCTCAATGGAAGGTGGTGATCAACCATTTTAGTCGTCTTAGGAATGCTGACTTGTCGAGATTCCTTAAGTTGAGCAGGCAAACAAGCCGTGGTTTCCCAAACAAGGGTGAGTTGAAAGAAGACTTTGATAGCTTCGTGCGGGAGATGTTTAATTTCGTCCCCGCTCCACTGGTCCGTCCCTCCCGTGCCCGAAGCTTGTCGCACAGACTGCCACAGGTCATCAAAACTGATGGGGCTCCAATGAAAGCCACAGGGATTAGAACCAGATCTAGTGAAATCAGCAGCAAGTTGAGTGGCACTTTGACCTGGCTCATTGACAGGTTCTTGCCAAACATCTTTCCAAAAAGTGCAGATGGCCGATGTCACTTCCTGACGGTGAGTTAGTGGCCCATCAGGTCCTACGACAACCACACCCGGGCTGCCATTTTCCTTAGTTCTGAGCCAGCGGCCCAAATGCTTCAACGTGGGATCGTTGATGCGACGCTTCCAAGAGGCTAATCTGGCAGCTTTGTCCTGCTGCTGAGTGGTGTGCAGTTCCGCCTGAGTACGGAGCAAAAGTTCCTGAGCAGAATCCCTTAGTTGAACCTCAGAGAGTTGCTCACCATGACGACCAAAGAGCCTGCGAATCAGAGTGTCCGGAGGCCTGCGGTGTTTTGACGAAATTCTGAGAAGTTCGTAACAGCGAGCCAGCGTTCTCCTGTAACGCCGAACCCTTTCTCCTGGGCTGGGGTCCTTGGCCTGAGTGGTGGAAACAGAGACCCACTGGAACCTGGCCGGCTGGCCTTTCATGTTGAAACCCGGCTGTTTTTGCAGCTTCAGGAGCTGCGCGTGGAGCTCCTCATTGTTTTCAAAACTCAACAAATGAGAAATGGTGAGTTTGTAGCACGACCTAAGACAAGCCATGAAAAGGTCCCATTGTTGTTGAACAACCTGCTGAGGCTGACTACCAGGGTCCCAATCCCTAGGGGTTTTGGAGGCCTGCAGGTGAGAGCTCAGCTGTCGATAGCACGGCAGCTGTTGCACCTGTGTGTTCCAAGTGTGTGCAAGCGCGGCGCCACTCCTGAGTGGACAAGTTCTCTGGTTTATTCCATTTTGGCGCCGGTTTCAGCCGGCCCCGTGCGTTTTCCTTATCTGACCTGCGCGAGTGCTTAGGTAACAGATTAAAGAAAAAACCATGGTGATCGGACAGGTGAACCTTGGTTTGCAACTTGATGTTATCAACAGTGGCAGCAGTGGCAGCTACCCAGTCAATTGTGCGAGTGCTATTCCAGCGTGTGGGCTCCCCAGGCCCATGCTGAACTGCACCGTAAGTTTGTAACAGCTGATGGATTTGTTCCTCGGGTTCCTCATTAAAGTCCCCAGCAACAGCCCATTGGTTTCCCAAATTATTGGTTTGAATGTAGTCAACGAGCACCTGACCACAGACCTGCTGTTGACCTGGAGGAGCATAAATGTTAATGACATGAATGCCGTGGATCCACATCCCAAGGAGCTGCGTGTCAAAACTGGTGAGGCTGCCAGCCATGGAATGGCGGACATTTTTATGAATCAAAAAGGCCACACCGCCCCGATACCTACTTTCCCCCCAAGCACCGACCGTGGTGTTACCAGGAGTGTTATAACAATGGTACCCTTTACGAGCAGCACACCGACTGAAACTGTTCCATTCACTCGGGCTCATTCCAATGTCCTGGAGTAGGACCACTTGTTTGCCAAACCAGTTTTCCTCCAGGAGCTTCCAGGCCCCAGGTGCACCTTGCGTGTTGAGGCAGATGGAGTGGATGGTAAATGGACAAGGATATTCAGAAGGCCCCGGGTTCGACGCCTCACCGATTCGGACGCCTCGCCACCCGGCCAAGGTGGAGAGACACTTTGGGAGTTGACTAAGCATAGGGTCCGGTGCCCCAGAGGCACCGGACCACCGGAGTCAACCTTGGTTTTGTCGCTTGGCTTTGATACCAGCCCTCCGCTTTTCGCCCCAGGCACGATCTGCTTCTGTGGCATATTTTGGAGCCAGAAAAGCCTCCAAAGATTCCTTAGTCCAAGAACTAAGTTCCAAGAACTTGTTGGCCTTAGCTTCATCTTTTTCAAGCAAGGTTTCCCACCACCTGCGTTTGGCACGCAGTGCATGCGGGTCAGTTTTCAAGCACTTCATCCATTGCTTACAGGTGCGCTTCTGCGCTTCTGGACTTCCCTTTCCAATGCGGCAAAAACATTTTGCGCATAGCACCTGCTGACCACGCTCCGTATTGCCCTTGGTTTGTGGTAACAGGATACACTGATGTGAACCATACTTCTTCTTTCGAAGATCCGAAAACTTTTTTACCTGATTGATAGACACCCCAAATTTTCGTTTGGGTCTACCAATGGCAATCTTGTGAAAGAGGGACCTTGGCGTTTCATTAGGGTGACACAGCCTGATGTGTTCAGCAACAGCCCTTTTGTGATCTTGGTTTGGCAATGCCGGGTGTCCCGCCCCACAGATAGGACATGCCCAGGCCAACTGCTCCTGTGGCAAATCCTTAGTCAAAGCAAAGATGGTTTTCTTCCTGGGATCCCTTAACGAAGTTTGATTCATGCTAGGGTGCCTAGACCTAACATGGTACAGCTTTTTTTGGGAAATACCTGCGGAGGTAGTGTGTTCAAGTCGCAAATTACACTCTGGACAAATCCACACCAGAGGTTCCTTAGTTGTCCTGACCCGTTTTGGAGGTCTGGCAGGCCAGGAGTCCAAGGCTGGCATGTCGGCAGCAATTGTGTTGACATCTGCTTTCGACAAAGAGGGTCCTGAGCCACTAGCCCTCCTCAGTGAGCCTGTGTTGAACCTGCTATCCTTTCTGCCCCGTGTTGAGACTACGGCGCTGCGCTGCGGCTGAGCTGATGACCGAGCAACCTGAGCACGAGCTTGACTTGGCTTCTCACTTCGCCCAGAGTTCCTGACTGAGCGTTTGGTCCTGACGGACCTGACAGGTTTCAGCCAGGAGGAACCTGAGCCAGGTGACTCACATGGCCTCAACCAGGACGAGACAGAGCTGGACGCGGCAACCCTGCTGCTGGTTTTAGAGGTTTTGGAGCTTGACACCCCCCCAAGAAAACTAACAGGGATCAAAACCTGCTCGTTGTTCAAAGTTTTCCAGTGGACGGGCATCTTAGCTTCAGGGTACAAGGTGGTGAAATGCCAAATGCCCCCGGCTTTCTTCAAGAACATGGGCATCGGAGTGTTGCTGACTTTGTGCTTGGCCGGAGCAAAGCGTTGCATGAAATGCCACTGATTGCGAATCAACTTAAAGATGATGATCTCAGATTGAAGGACAGTGGCAGCAGCTTGGCAGCAGTAGTTATCAAAGAACTTACCTTGCCTTTTTACCGACGCCACATACGCTTCAGCAGTTTCAGCCGGCGGTCCAGCTTCTGTTGCTTCAGTGCTTTCTGGGTCTTTGACAAAAGCCTCCCGCCAGGCTTCACTTCCCTGGAGTTCAACCACGACCTTAGTTCTAAGACTTTTGGCCAAACTTGTGATCTTGTTTTGGATTTCCGCAGGTGTTTTGTTTTGTCTGCGTGCCTGCAATGCAGCAAGCACTCGAAATCCACAGTCACCTGAACCACCCAGGTCCCATTCAGGAACCGAGTCCGGGCCTCCCACTGGTTCCTCTGTAGAAGAACTGCCTTCAAGGGCAGTTTTTTTCTTAGGGTGTTGCGGGACCTGACCCTCCTTAGTGGGTGATCCTTCATTGGCTCTTTTGTTGAGACCGCCACCATCGACAAGCATAGCTTTTCCTGGCTCTTCCTTATCTTGTTGTGACGGCGGATCCACCTGAGTTGCTGCTTCGACCTCTTCCCCTGAGATGGGCTCATCTTTTTGTTCGAGGTTGGTAATCCAGCCCTTGTGCTGGACATTGAGCGGGACAGTTTGAGGCCGCTTTTGCTTGGTTGGCGACCAAGGAGACAATACAATGTCTTTGTCAGCGCCAACATTCAGTACACAACACACATCGGTTTTGTTTGGCGGGACGCCTTTGAAAGACCAAATCCCGTACTTGGACTTGGGGGGAACAAAGTCACCCAAAACTCTCCATCCTTGAGCAGTGAGCAGGGCTTCCAAGTCGCCTGGAAGCCATTTGGCAGGCACCCCTTTGGCCACCCATTTTTTCCGCAGGAGTTCGTTTGCTTCCAGCGGCTGAACCCCAACCAATCCAAGGCACGACTTTCCTCCTCGGCGAATGGCCAAACCAACCTTGTGGGCTTTGGCCTGTTGTCGAACTTCCTTCAAATACTCAGAGCCGGAATTATGTTTGAACTGGATCCAACGCACCGGCTCATTTTGTTTCATTTCAGAACCCAAGTAAATCCGCTGGAAGAAACAACTACTCCAGCCAGACCTTTCCAGGGGCTTGTGCTTTTCGGTGGAAGCAATTTTGAAAAAACCAATCACAGCTTCTTCCTTTTCCGTAGGGTTATGATGCCAACCATACGTACGGAAACTCATTCCATCTGGTAAAGCAGCAGCCAGTAAAGCACCGGGTTTTTTTATTGCAGTGTCCCATTGGGACTGTGAGAGGAAACGTTTCGGGAAGATGGCCCTGTACGTTTCCAGAACCTTTTCAGCCGGGGCTCCGGCCGTGGCGTCAGTGACTGTGGGCTCAGTGGGCCACGTGGGCAAAGTGGCCGTTAGAGGGCACACCCAAAATTGTTTCCGGTGCCCTTTGACCAACTTACACCATTTGAGATTACCATTGATTTTTTGTGCCTGAGCTTCGGAGGCACAGTCATAGACAATCAGAGCAAAAGCCTTGGTGATTTGGTGAGTGTCAGCCAAGGCTCGGAGCTGCACGGCCTGATCAAAAGTCACCATGGACAGATTTCCTGAAGGTTCTTCAGCACATTCAAGATTTTCGAGTACTTTGGCGACCGCAGTACTGGGTTCAGGCCACCAATTGCTTTCGAGCTTGGGACGACCTGCCTCAACAGGTTTGGCAATTGCCGGTTTTGTTTTGGGGGCAGACCTGGGGCGAGGAGCGAAGGAAGGTGGCCCTGAAGCTCCAACACATCTTATTTAGTGATTATTGCTTAAATAGATGTTTTGGAGGTTTTGAAAACATTGCTTAAATAAGAGGTTTTCACATTGCTTAAATAAGAGGTATTTTTCCATTGTTTTTCCAAGATTTGGAGGATATGAATTAATTGGTGGAAAACAAACAATCATGTATTATTTGATTTGCATTGTGAAAAAGAGTGATGATTAGATGTTGAAGACTGATGTGTTACATGTTGAATTTGACATAAACTGAAAACAAGTTAACACAACATCGATAGATAAAACCCAACCAAAAAACAAAAAATATATACAAAAGAAAATATATGTAGATAAATATTTACACTTTTTAAATAAAAGCCATTTTAGATATATATATATATATGTATACGAACAGGAAACATAGGATAAAGTAAAGATGAAAAACATCAAATCCATTGTTCCCACAGGTTTTTGGTCATAAAGGGGCAAGGTGGCATGGATTTGTGAACCATTTGTATTTAAAATTAGTTGCTCATGGCCAACACATTGTTTATTCAAGAATGTCCTTTTTTCAACGATAGCTTTCTCAACGATAGCTTTCCAATTAAAAAGCAACATGAAAAGACAAATAAGTGGAGAGAAATCAAGTGGGAAAAATGTAGCGAAACATTTGCACTTGGGGCAAAATAAATGGAGAGAACAAATGAAGACAAAGAAAAGGAGAGAAATACATGTAGAGAAATGAATGGAAAACATTTTGTGAAAAAAACCTTGGACAGAAATAAATGAAGAAAAAAAACAAAACCATAAGGGAGAGAAACAACTGGAAAGAAAAAAATTGAAGGAAACCAATGGAAAAAAAAACAATGGAGAGAAATAAATGGAGAAAAAACGTAAAGATAGATAAATGGAAAAACATAAATCGAGAGAAATGCATGGAAAGAACAAAATGCAGAAAAACACATTACACGGAAAAAATACTGGAGAGAAACCACTGGAGAAAACTAATTTGAGAAAACAAGCAAATGGAAAAACATAAATGGAAAAAAATAAATGGAGAAACAATGAAGAGAAATACCCGGAGAGGAACAAATGGAGAAGAGCAATAAATGGGACGAAATAGGTAGAGAGATACATGGGGAGGAATACATGGGGAGGAAAAAAATGTAGAAAAAACAAATGGAGAAAACATGGAGAAAAATCAATAGAGAGAAATATATGAAGAAAACTAAATGGACAAAATGGAGAGAAATGCCCGGAGAAAACTAAAGGCAGAAAAAAATGAATAGAAAGGCTGGAGAGAAACAAATGGAAAAGAGAAATACATGGAAAGACGTAAGTGGAAAGCAATACATGGAAAGACATCAATGGAGAGAAATACCTGAAGAGAATCATATGGAGAAGAAAAATGAATGGAAAGACTTAAATGCAGAGAAATAAACGAAGAAAAATCCTTGGAAAACAAAAACAAGGAAAAACATAATTGGAAAAAATGCATGGAGAGAAAACACGGGAGAAAAAAACTGGACAGAAATTGATGGAAAAAAAACGAAAAAGAAATAGATGGAAACCAATGGAGACAAACCAATGGAGACAAATCAATGGAAAGAAATAATTGGAGAGAAATAAATAGAGAAGAGAAATATAGATGGAAAGAAACACATGGAGAGAAATAAATGGAAATAAATCAATGGAAGGACAT
>VSDK01014928.1:166339-204019 GCA_009767595.1 Symbiodinium kawagutii
GTGTTCTCAAATTAGTTTTCTCCAGTGGTTTCTCTCCAATTATTTGTTCATTTTTTCAATGTAATGTTTTTCTTTCCAAACATTTCTCTCGATTTATGCCATTCCATTTATCTATCTTTTTTTTCTCCATTTATTTCTTTCCATTGATTTTTCTCCATTGGCTTCCTTCCATTTATTTCTTTCCCATTGTTCTTTTCCATTATGGTTTTCACTTTTCTTTCTTCATTTACATCTGTCCAGTTATTTCTCTCGTGGTATTTTTTCCAGGCATTTGGTTTTTTCACAAAAAATCCTCTCCATTCATTTCTCTATATGTATTTCTCTCCTTTTCATTGTATTTTGTTTGGATGTATTGTTTCATTTGTTTTTTTTCCTCGAATTTGAAACGAGTATGTATTTTGTTTGGATGTATTTGAATAATTTCATATGTTTTTTTTTGAAGTTTGTAAACCTTTTGAGATATATTGTTTAACAAAGTTGTTTTGTATTTTAATTTCTTGATTTGTTTGCTGATTTGTTTTTCTAATTTGTGTTTCGAATCAAATTTCATGTTTTGTTTTAGATTTGTTTTTCTTGGTGGTGTGTTATGTCGGTTGTTGTTGTTTTATTGATTTTGTTTTTTGACTTCTTGTATTTTTATATTTCGATTTGATGTTCTAAACCATTGGCTTTTATTTGCATTTGTGTATATTTTTCAAATTGATATCTCAAGTGTGCAAATTCATTTTTTTGATCCAATTTCTTTTATTGTGTTCAGCTTTACACCATGAAAATGCTTTTTGTTTTTTGATATAACATTTTTTGTTTTTTGATTTTTGTCTTCAATGTATTTTCAAATTCCTTAAGTGTACATTTATTTGTTTTTTCTCAATATATATTACATAAAATCTTTTGCTGGAATCTCACAATGTTTTTCAGGAACATCACAAATTCTGAATATTCCACATGGAAGATGATCTACATATGTTATGATTTTTTCATCTTTTTATCTGTCACAGTGTTGAACCTTAGGACCAAAGGAAGACACCAGCTTGCGGAGCTGACCCAACAGATCACCTTCACCATCCACTTCAGCACTAAGAACCAGCGACTTCAGCTGGGGGAGTAGCAGGAGCCTGAGCAGCCGGGTGTTGAACCTTAGGACCAAAGGAAGACACCAGCTTGCGGAGCTGACCCAACAGATCACCTTCACCATCCACTTCAGCACTAAGAACCAGCGACTTCAGCTGAGCCAGCAAACCGTTACCCTCCTGGAACGTGACATGCCTGGGGGATTGAGACCGCTTGGGGGGGCGACCAGGAGACGCAGCAACCTCGTCTTGCTTCCCTTTGCCCTTGCCTTTGAGACCACGGGGAGGAGACCTACCACGACCCCTACCGTGACCTTTGACTTGCCAGCCAGGACTAGGAGACCTGGAACGCGGTGACAAAGACGAATCTCCGTCATCCAGAGAGCCTAACAGCTGTTGCAAACCAAGCAGCAACTTGGTTTCTTGTCTTTTCCGAGCAGTGGCCGCAGACCCACCTTTACCGGCCCGGAAGGGAAGCCCACCAGGAGGGAGGGGACAGGAGCCCTCAGCCTTGGGAACCTTAGGTAACTTGACTCCAACCAGACCACCTGGAGGACCTGGGGACCGGAGACAGGAAAGTCGACCAAGAACAGTTCGGGGAAGATTGGGACCAGACCTTCTGTGGTGAGTTCTACCTCGAGCCTGTTTGACCCTGGCTTTCTTGCAAAGTCGAGCCTTCAACATGTATCTGGAGCAGCTTTGGGGGTGCTTACAAACCCAAAAACTGGTTCTGGACTTGCGGCGCCACCGAGCCCTAAGTTTTTTCCTCTTCTGTTTTCTTTTAAGTCGTCTGTAGCGATCAAAATCACCAACAGTGTAAGTCACCCAAAAGCTAATCAGGAAAGTAAAAATCCCACACAGCAACCACGTTTCGTGACTGTCTTCCGCTATGCAGCCCAGTTCCAAGCATTGGCACAGCAACTGCAACGGAGCGGCACAGCAGCCGCCAGCCTCTTGGACAACAGCGCTTTCAAGCTGCAAGGAAGCGCCGCTCTCAAGCTGCAAGGAAGAGCCGCTTGCATCAGCAGCAGTTCGGGTTTCCCATGGCACACACACGGGCGCACCGCCGCAGGGGGCCTGAAACAGGCCTGTGACATTAGAGCTGTTGTAGCCCCAACGTTTGTCGTCGACGTCAATGTCCTCTCTATTGTCGTCGTCGCTTACGTGCAGACCAAGACACGTGTGAGAACACGCAACCTTGGGGGTAAGTCCCAAAAGAATTCCCCAAAACAGGATTCCGGGGGTTCTAAGCCTACCAAGCTTCTTTTCTTTGTTAATTCCTAATTGGCACTCTTTTTTTGACTCACAGCGGCTTCAGCTCGCTGGACTTGCTTCTTTTTTGTTTTTTCACACGTCACAGTTGGCGAATTCACTTCTTTTTTTTCTTTTTTTTCTTTTTTCACTTTTTTTTTTCTTTTTTTTCTTTTTTTCCTTTTTTTTCTTTTTTTTCTTTTTTTTCAACTGCACTAATTGGAACCAGCATCAGACTGCGGTTCTTTCTCAAGTCCTCTTCGTACTCCGCAATGCCACACGGAGCCCGCCACCACCACGTGAAGGTGAGGATTAGGCAGCAGATATTAAAACCCCTTCTAAATTGAATGAAGATTCATATCTCGATATGACCCATGTATAATGCAAACCACATTGAATGCTAGGTTTATGGTTCATTATTCATTAGTGTAAACCCATCAATAAACCATTGATCTATTAATTGGGGGGTACCCATTCAATAGGAAACCACGGCTTTTCCGGGATAAACCCTAGTAATCAACTCGGGGTTTTATTCTAATAGATGGCATTGCTGGCCAACCAGCTGATTGATACGCCCTATTGAACAACTCGACGTTTTATTAATCAACCATGGCATTGATGGCCAAGCAGTTGCACCAACACAAGCTGACCACTGCAGCAGGCTCCAGGTCCTCCGACCCCAAAGGAATGAAGCGACCCAGTCGCAGTGCGGAACCTATGGCGTGGCTGATGATTCATGGGGATGGTCGCTGATCAGGACTGATGGGTGGTTGATGATTATAATGGTTGATTGTCACTGACTGATTGGATGAGATGGTTAGTTTTCAATGCAAATTCAATCAATGAAACACTATCTGGTTGGTGGTTGCCCCATCATCCCAAGAAAATACGAGCTCGTCAATTCGAAGCCATCGTTCCCAGCCTGTCATACCAATCATTTTTTTTGCCTCGATCATCGTATGCTCCTCCGTGGTCCTTTTGACAAGAACTTATTTCACGCAAAACCTGTTGGGTCAAGATCTATAGTTCAATCAACATTATTCCACTACATCACGTGTTCCACTACATAAGCCACAAAATCCCCCTGGGATGAATTAACTAATGCAGGGTACATGGGGTCATGGACAACTTCTCCTGTGACTGCCATGGAGGACTACCAGGCTGCTGGGTCGCTGTCGCAACGCTCCAAGTTGCCAGTGTTCGTATGCAAATTGCAGGTTAACCATGAAATGATTGCGATATAACTTAACTGGTTAACCTGCCATCATAATGGTGCATTAATGGCTAAATAATGGTATATAATAGTGAATCACTATAATGCCATTAAAATAACTAATGGTGAATTAATGGCTAAAGAGTGGCTAACGAATTGATGACTACTCATCATAGTTCATTGAGTTTTACACAGTTTAACAATTTTCAAGCGTGAACCCATGCATTAGTTTATTACCAATGTATTTGTTGAACCGTTTTCAAGCATGAACCTAAGCATGAATTTGTCACCGCGGTCGATTTTTGATTGACTCAACAATGGTGATTCCCATGGTAACGATGACTTTCATGAACCTTATCTTGCCATGATCCTTCATGGAAATGGTTCATGAACCTTACCATGATCCATGAAGCGACTAACCATGCCTCAGCTCTCAGGCCATACCCATCTCCCAGCATCTCCCAGCTGCACCTTCCTGCCCCCTCTCAGGGGGAGTCGCAGGGACTGCCGGGACCGGTGGATCCAGGAGTGAGAACCGGTCTCAGCAAGGCAGGTAGCGGCCAGGCGGGGGGATGCGAATGGCCAGTTGAGACCATCCATGGATGGTATCAATGGATGGTATCAACTATACTGGTATAGTATCAATTGATTCCAACCATCGATGATACTATCCTTTCATGGTTGGTGGTTGAACCACCCCGTCAATATGCGCAAGTCAACCAACCATTTGTTAATGATTGTGGGGGAAAATGAACAATGTTCAAAACCACCAACCAGATTCACGCTTGATGATTGACGATGCTTAATGTAGGGACTGGTATCAATTGATACCATAAATCAGCAATTGATTTTAAGCATCAGTGTAACAGTTGATGGAGAAAGCTGATGGTGAGTTTACCATTGATTCATCTTTGATTGAAGAAGATTGTAGGGATTTGCTGGTCAATGATGGTTGATGATGATTCATGTAGTCTGAACACCATATCATAGTTTTTCTCACCCATTTATGAATAATTAGTGAAGAGTGGCCAATACTGATAGATCAATGGGTGATACTGGTTCATAGTTAATGAACGGCTCTTGTGGTTGGGTCAAGTTTGATAATTGGTTGATAAATGATTTGTAATGAAATGTTTGTAAAGCTGATGGTCAAAACATGTTTTCACGAACTATTTGTGATAAGGTAGAAAAGTCTTGTCTATTTGTTTCTTATGGATAACAGGACATAAACAACTATCTATGCACAGTATGGAGAACGCTTTCAGCCCGGAGCGTTCTTCTCCACTAAGCCCGCAACTGTTTGTCCACATAGATAACCCTTGCCTGGAAAGTCCGAGGATGCGGGCTTGCTGCGAGCTATCCGAAGGAGTGAAATGGTGGAGCTGTGCTCATTTCTTCGGCCCAAAAGTTCGGACACGTATCGTACTGCATCACCAATTCATTATCGGAGGCAAAACAAGGTAAGCACCCAGCGGTTGCTAATAGGCTGGCTGGACATGTGGCTGGTCTCGTGTAAAAGCTGAAAACCAGGATCTCAGTTCATTGTTTAAGAATGGTTCACTTCAAAGGGCTGATGATCTCCAAGAACTCCAGCCACCAGATCGATTCGGATCACTTGGTTCACACATGTTCGCGCAGTGGCTCATGATAAACATGTCGCAACAAACTTGCTGGTAGCCGAATCACTACGTCTTGGATCCAACCACCGATCTTCTGCTATTCAAATGGTCCTGCAACGAGCAGCCAACAAACAACAGCCTGATTTCATTTAATCAGTTGTGTAATGAGAAACAGTTATATGAGTAGCATTTCTTGCAGTCAAGATCATATGTGCAATGTACATGTCTTTGGATTCAGAGCGGCAATCTGCAGAATGATTTTCATTTAGGTGTCTTTCCATTTGGCCAAAGAACATTTGCTTGGACTTTGTTTTCCACTATGCACAAACAGGACTGCAACATGGACAACAGTATCTTCAGGATGCATCTCACAAGCTTCATCCGAGAAAGTCAATATATAGTGGAACTTAGTGACTTAGTGGTGCACCATGTTCTCAGGACGTCTAGCATATTAATCAAAGAAACGCAAGTTATAGTCCTGACCAATTGACTATGTAGCTTGGTTCCTTCCTCAATTCGAAGCTGGTGATCAGAGGTTGCGCAGTAGAAAGTTATCATCATCCCATGAACCTAGTTGATCATGCACAAATTCCACCACCCATGGAGCATCTCAAATATTCATGTCAGCCAAGACGTCAGGAGTCATGTGACACAGAAAGCAAAGAGTTGCTATGATGTCAAGCATCTACAGAGATGTTCACTCTTTTAGCCAATTCTTTTGTTGAACTGAGTTGTTTTGGAGAGTCTCTTTGATAATGCTCCTGGACCAGTCCCTCAAGTCGCTTCCAGGTTGTCAATCCTGTTGGCTCATGATGCTCTGAAAACTGTTGGATCCACTATTGGTACTGAATCCTTGGTGATCTGTGCGACATGCCCTGTATTTTCACACTTTTGACGCACAATCGGTGTTTGCATTTTCTGGCATGTTTGATGGTCTTTTGCGAATGTTAGAAGAACACCTTGAGAATAAAACAGGCACATTACCTACGGACAAGCTATGTTGGAGCGACATTGCCGTGCAATCCGCTTCCCCACCTGGTCCCAACCAGAAAAGGAGGTCTGGATTTCGTCCTGAACATGGCAGCGTGGCGGCGTCTGATGAAAAGAAACAACCAGTACAACCAATGGTAATGGGAAAGCATGTCCTGGGCATGAATTTAATCCAAAAGGTATCCCAAAGGCGGTGTACTCGATATCTTCCAACTTGGACACACGGTGTCTTGGATCTACAAAGAAGGACGAAATCAGGTGGGATTGTCATCATCAAGCCCTGAGCCCTCAAGTGAGCCCTCAAATGGTAAAGTACCTCGGGCGCGCCATCCCATACCTTTCAAAGCCTTCATCATGATCTCAATCCTACCCAGCAATTCGTACGACTCTGAGCTTCAATCATCAATAAGCTGGCTTGAAGCTTTCGCGAAGCTGATGAAGCTGGCTGACCGGAAATCATGGGACGTGGGAAATCCATATATAAATGAACCCTCCAAAAAATTGTAGGTATATGGGTGTTTCTCAAAATAGGGGACCCCCAAATCATCCCCAAACAGCTTGTTTTTGATGATCAATGGGTGATTTTAGGGGACCCCCATTCTGAGAAACCCCAGAGTCAGAAAACTCATGGGTAGAGGAGAGAATGGGTTGGGGCTTTGTTCGATCTTTGGATCTCCTCCTCCTCTGCGAGCAGTTTCACAGGAGACACCTGCAGGTTTCAACGGGGTTCAGTCTGCGATGTGTTGCGAATCATGGCGGTTGAGGGCTGATAGTCGCTGATTCATGTCTCAAAATGGTCTATGAATGCTTGATAATGGTTCATGAGCGGCTGAGAATGGTTGATAGTGGCTGACTAGTGGCTAATAATTAATTAATAATGGTCAAACAATGGTTGATTGAGAGTTGATAATGGTTTAAAAGCGGCTGAGAATGGTTGAAAGTGGGTGATTCATGATTAATCATCTGGTTGGTGGTTTCAATCCCTATGAAAAATATCAGTCAACCAACCATTTGTTAATAACCACTAGGGAAAATTAAACATGTTCGAAACCACCATACAGTCATGGTCGAGTCATGGTTGATGAATGGCTGAGAACGGTTCATGGTGGCTGGTGGATGTTGAAGGTGCGTGAATCTTCATCAAGGTTGCTACCTGCTTTCAATTGATGATCACTGGTTAATGATGGCACCCCTTGGTAGCTGGTCGGTTGATGGGTGGTGATTGGGGAACCTGTTAGGGTTGGTTGGTTGTCTGAAGTGGGATATCCAGAATCGTAATGCGCCATCCCAATTTCTACCATACCCCTCCTTAGGTGCTTTCCCCTGCGACATACAGGTAGTTGATTCTAGTTGATCTACCTGAAACCAATATGAAATGATCCCAGGGCATTCTTCAATGTTCCCTTGCTTGCCATTGTGGTAAATTGCATGTATGACAATAGAATACAATAAACATAGGTGTTCCTCAAAATACGGACACCCCCAAAAAAGCTTCATGTTTACGACTATAAATAATGACTATGAGTCTATGAGTGAGGATGATTTGGGGATAGGCCCATTTTGAGAAACCATCGCCACCTCGCGCCATGACAACCTTCACAGCGTCCCAACAAATACGGTGACGACCCGCACCTTCACTGATCTTGAGCGACAAGTCGCCTGAGGCAGCGTTGGTTGGTTGATGTGACCGCCCTTGAGGGCACCATGGCCAGTCATGGCCCTGTCCTGGCCTGTCATGGTACTTCGGAAATGACCATGATTTGCCATCATGAACCACTAGAGACCATGACTTATGATTGGCCATGACGAACCATCATGTACCGCGTCATCCAGTGGACAGTTTGAGGCATACTTGTCCAAGTGGATCGGCACTGCAAAGTTTGGTTTCGAAGATGTGCAAGCTAACAAGCATGCAACACAATAATTACTGCAACCAAAGCGATTCACACAGGATTCGGAAAGAATCACAATTGAATGATGTTGTAAATTATCATTCATGTGACGTTAAACCATTCTTAATTAGCCATTATTATAAGTAAACACGTTCAATCATCATCAGCCATCACCAAGAACCAATTCACAACTGCAGCACAGCTCTGCCCAGCTTCCACCTCATGAGACTTGTCAAACTTTGTTCCATCCTGGCGACGCGATGCCACCAACATGTCACGTGTTCTCCAAGGTGTCTCGCGGTGTTGGCTGTTGTTGGCGAGGCGACTGAAAAAGCCATGAACGGAGAACCATCCGTCACTGGGTGGAGAAACCTGTCACGAATCCTGGCCTTTGTGAATTACAAGGGACCATCTACCAAGTCTGCAGACTAAGAACAGTCATCAAGCAGGGGAAACTTGAGTCAGGCTCCTCGACAGATTGGGTAGCATAGATTTTTCCATGTCACCTGACACCAGTAGATATCATCCGAACGAACATGATGTAGCCACAAACTTGTACACGAAAGCATCTCTGATCCAACTCGGGATGGTTTAGACGCCCTCTTTACCATCAAAGAAAACTTCGGAACTGGCTCTATATGCATATCTGTATGGCTGGCTGACTCCCTGACCGACCAACTGACTGACAGTCTGTCTCTCTCTCTCTCTCTCTGTGTCCGTCTGTCTCTCCCTCGCTGCTTTCTCTTCCTGCAGATCGATGTGCAGTTACATCTATATAAAGGCATCCATACAATCAGACATGTTTGTTTGTGTATAATGCATGCATATGTAAGTACATGTTTCATGTGTGTATTAGTTGCATACTCCAGGCGATACCTACCCTTTCAGATACGCGCGCGCACACGTCGTTGCCGCTCAAAATCAATGACACAGCGACTGAAAAATACTGAAAGGCATGCACAAACAAAACGCAGTATGTGATGGAGTGTTGCTGGTACTATGGTTGCCTTTGTTGATGTTACCTAGCATGAATTCGAACCCTTGAAACCACAGGTTGACCATCGTCGAGAACCACGATTCACCATGGTTGAACATCAAGCATGTGTCAACCACTAACCCAGACTAACGAAGGACATGCGGTGTTGCTGTTGTTAATCACTATCAACTATCTATCATGACTAAACATTATGAACCTTTGTTCACCTTTATCAAGCATTAACAACCAACTGCATGGTTCTTGTTGTGGTTGTTGTTGTTGAAATACACCAATCCCCCGCTGGAGCCGGGGCTCTGGTGGGCGCACCGATTTGCTGGTCACGTGGTGTCTGTAGGAGGTGGTGGGGAAGCCCTCAGCAAACGCACGCAGCAAAAAATCCTCATGATGGAGGGCACCGTGTGCACACACAGACATGTTCATATATATATATATATATATATATATTTGTATATATATAAAGAAATAAATATACAAATAAATACATGTATTTACATTAAACACCATATATTATGCAAATATGTGTGTGTGAATGTAAATATGAAATCAAAAAGTGAACATAGAAAGCTTCGAATGGATGCATCTAGCAGCCAAATTGGGCACAACATGCTGGCTGTTCCAAGTGCCATAGAGACATGCCTCGCATCCCTCCAAGAGTATTTCCATAGACACCAATGTGGGTGGCTGGGGGCTTCACCCTCCGCTAAGAAATGAACACGGTGATGCCCATCACAGGCTTGGTTTTGGCGAACATATGTTGCTGATTTGGGGTCTGCCACGGATTTTCAAGGAAACTCTGCACATCTAACAAACATTGTTTCAACATATTTTCTTATGATGATGGTTTTGGTATGTTTTGGTTATGCTTTGTTGATGACGGTTAGTTGATGATGAAGGTTAATTACTCATGATGCACGGTGCGGTTTCCTCTATGTTCCACTATCTGCATGGAACCGTGAGCTGGATCAATACTCAGCTATTGACAGAGCCGGTGGCAGGTAGCTGGCTTTCGATGTGACCTCGGGGTCGCTGATGGGAGACTGAGAACAGAATGGAATCTCCAAAGTTGGCTTGCAAACAACCCAGCTAAACTTTGGAGATTCCATTCAGCAACAGATGGGAGGGAAGACTCAGAACAGATTGCAAACAACCCAGCTAAACTTAAATGTTCAAAATTGTGTTGCAATCTGTCATCGCCACATTCAAGAACGACTGTTGCTTCTTCCTTCCACAGTAATTACTGTAGAATCTGACGCATTCTTCATTGAAGCTATCATTGACAGCTTGACTCTATTTGAAAACTTTACCAAACTTAAATGTCTGGCTCCTTTGCTAGTAGTCCAGGTGAATTATCTTTAGCCTCTGACGATTCAATGGATGTTGCCCAATATAGTTACTACGGTACTACCTTGAGCAGATTGACATGTGTAACACGGAACAAAGTTAAAATTACTCTTACTTTTATCAATGCTAATTGGATGCACGTGTGAAAATATTCTGCTGCAGGGTGAATCGATTATGTTTAGTATGAACAATTGTATATTCCAAAATGAACATTGCATATCTTATACTTCTGTTGTGCTCTATCTTTGCCCTCACATTCAGCTTGTGTTTTCCAGCTTTCTGAGTTCATTTGATGCATGTTCATGTTTTGAACATCTCGCATTTTCAAGCATTTTCAATCCATTCGGGTGAAGTTAACTTATCACAACTTATCATAATCTATCCATAAACCAATCCCATTTTACCGCATGTCTTTTGTTTCAAGATTGATGTATCTCTTGCATAAATGTGTTGTATGATGCACGTGTCGTATGGAATATATGATCTAATTTCATCTGCGTACGTGTGCTAATCTTCAGTACTGCTGAGCTCTTGGGCTTGCGTGAGTTGCGTTTACAGTCATTGGTCGGTATCATTATGTGAAATATGGATTTTGCGCTTTGCTGAGCTCTGCCACCACTCCCGATCACGCCGCCATGACGCGACCTTTTGCTGCACGACCCCTAGAGCCTCTTGCTGCTGCCGCACATGCGAGACACTTACAACTCCTGTTGTGATCACATGCATTCAGACCTACATGCCTTTAGCCATCTTCACATTCGTCACTTTCTCTTTGGTCTGAATGCTTGTGCCAACCTTTTGGCCACGCAGCTTTGCTGCAGAGATCTCGTGAAATCTGGCCCAGCATAAATCGTGTCTCAACATGGCTCCTCGTTGGAATTTGGTCAAACAATCAGCTTTCTGGTCGCGGGTAGGAACCCACCAAAGCCGAGCTTTGCTCGACGATGGCCGGACTGACGTCATCTGTCGCAGCAACACTATCTGAACAATGGATCCTTTATCGCTCACATGTTGTCCATCTTTCTTCACACTGTCGTATATTGATTTGCAGTCAGTGATCATGTTGACAGGGAGAAGGGATTGCCAATCTTCTTCATCTATCGCAGTGACAACCTTTGACCCATACTTCATTTCACTCAGTAGTGTTTGGACAAAACGTGACAGTCCATGTGCTAAGATCGCGGCGTGAGTTTCTGCTGCCAAGGAGCTTTCGATCACCCTCTTGTTCGTTGTTGATTTCCAATCTAATATATTAACACGAACCTGTTTACCAACCACATCCATGTCTCCTTTTCTAATCAAACCAATAACAGCACCTTTTTGCGAATAAACCAACTTCTTTTCTTTTCCACTCATCAACAAAGAATCACACTCACGATCAAATATCTCAACACCCACACTGTTAAACAAACTAGCATCATGGTAAGCAACAACTTCAACATCAGTCCCCAAGTCATGGAATTCCAACTCCATTGGATGGCTTCTGATCTCTTTGACGCATCGGTTTGCTCTGACAAGATCCCGAACACGTAAATCGCTGATACGTTTTTGAAGTTGGTTTACTTCGAAACTGATGTCAGGGCGAGATTGGCTTGCCAACCATTGCAATGACCCAACCACCGAGCGATAGTCGGTCCTCTCATGGTCTTCTACTTTTTCATCTAGCTGCCTACTCCTTTCTTTCGTCAAAGGGATGGTTTCAAGTCTGCCGTCAACAAAACCTTGCTGAGCTAGTGTCACAAAACGTTTCCCCTCAGACTGTTTGATCTTGATTTCTTTCCCGCAGTAACTCACTCCCTGTTGCCATGTCCCGAACGGGAACCGATTTCGGAAATTTTCAACCGTCTGTTGAGAAAATTCATCACCACTAACAGCCAACATCACATCATCAACATGGACCACCAACAAACCACACAAAACACCATCAACTGGGTTTCTTAAGAAAAACATCGCAGGATCAATCAAACTCTTTTCAAACTTGAACTCCGATTCCAAAATCCGTGCCAGTTCGTTATACCAGGCCCGAGGTGCGTTGTCTTCCGCAAGCGCACGAGCTGGCCAGGCTCCATGCCAGGCAATCCAGTCCGAGGCTGTCTCATAAACATGACCTGACCCTCCATTGGACCACCTTGAAGAAAAGCATTCGAGATGTCGCCTACGTACCAATTATCCAGCCATTTCCGTGATACCACATTGTGTAGGAAAACCATGGTGGACAACCTTTCAATCGTAGGACTATCTACCTGTACTTCTCCTGACAAGGCATCCGGATCCAAATGCCCGGCAATACACAAACGAACCTTTGCTTTTAATGGCAACTTCTCTCCATCTGGAGAAAGCAATCCGGCATGCTTATCCCTTAGGACGAAACGACTTGGAAGGATTCTATCTTTGTGAGTTCGTTCTACTTCACCGCTCTCTTCCAAGGTCAAGATATCACAACTATCATAATCCAACCAACTCTTCCATTCTTTCTTGATCGCTTCCAGGTAAGCAGGCCACTGATCGCTAGGTATCTTCTCCAGGGGAACCTCCTTATCTAACATCTTCTTCATTCTGTTCTGGCTTCCTACAACCATGACGTCTTGGGAATCCCGTTTGATACCTTGGTTCATCTGTTTGGTTTTCTTCTGCGCCTTCCAAGGTACATCATCAACACACATCTCCTTACGATTCCTACTGTAAAACACAGTGATCAGCGTGCCAACCGGTCCACCAGGGATAATCCCATGAGGGTCACCCAACCGAGCCCAACAAACTTCTTTCTCCAATTGATACCATCTACCTGCGGTGAAAGCCCAAGTACTCCTATATGGCATGGTATTGGCATCAAACTTTGGGGTTGGCGTCCGGTAAGCCCAAGCAACCTTGGTGACCAACGCAGGATTTCCGAAAGAGTCTTTACCCCATCCACCTGATTCAGCAAGTTTCAGGATATCCGGTGGGACCGTAGGAGGTGGTGATTTTGGCAACTCATCCCCTTCTTGGACGTCAAGAATAAAATCTTCCAACTGGTCAGAACCATCACCTGTTGGCCCTTTTTGGTTTGTCAAGTCCTCGAACGTGGCATCAGCAGGAACTTTCTTGAACAAGGCTATGCTTTTCTGAACAACCGGGTCCCCATAGTGTTTCTCATCACCAACAACTTCACGAAGATGTTCACCAGCAACCAGAAGACATCGTCCGCCACATGCCACCCATGCATTGTTCCCTTGTAACCCCACTACATAGCCGGGCCCATTCCAACGAGTACCTTTACCAGGATCTTTCTTCAGGTTATCACGCCAGTAGAAAACTTGCTGTCCAATTTGTGGATGAGTAATTCTACGAGTTCGCTCATGGACGGTCCTGGACAACATTTGTTTCGCTTGGCTCTTCAAGTATTCCATCTTAGCATGATACCTATATCTCATTCTCCTAGCCACATCGCTATCTTTGGTACCCACATCTGGATGGAAACAAGTAGGGTTCCCTTGTTCAATCAGCTCCCCAAAAAACACGTGGTTCCCTGCCAAACACAAGCGCAACTGGTGACCAACCATGTTCCCTGACCAGAGCATTCTTCGCATGAACGGCTTCCATGGCAACCTCTTGAATCCGAACATACCCCTTAGCCTGAGTATGATTGATGACATTTCTCATGATATCTTTGATCATCTGATTATGTCTCTCGACTTTGCCAGCTTGCCAGTGTGCCGTTCCCGCAATCGAAATGGTTGCAGCTCCCGACCGACAAACTTCTTCCCAAAAATCACGACCCTTGAAACCTCCTTCCATGTCCACAGTCACTTGATTTGGTGGTCCAGCCCATTGAATCCAACCATCTCTGAAAGCTTCATACAACGTCTTGGGTGAATGGTTGTCAACCAAACGAACCACGTGGTAGGAGGTAGCACGGTCGATCATCGAAAGAAACCAAAAGCCGGTACCGAGAGCATCATGAATTTGGTAACAATCAAGTTGAACTTCATCACCAAAAACAACCTGGGCCGGGGGGATACTCGCAGTCCTATGAGAAACAGGTTTACGGTGGTGTTGACACGTAATGCATTCCATCCAACCAACCGCTTCCAAAACTTCCCCCTTAGCTCCCCCTAGCTTAAGGAACCGTTCTAGGTCTGCCCTAGAGGGATGGCCAAGGCTGCAGTGAATCTTCTTCAGTGCCTGTTTCACAGGCTCTGACAGTTTGCGCCCATGCGGCACTTTAAAAGTGATCCCCTCACTTGCCAAGGAACTCGTTCCTGGGTCTCCGATGGTGCTGCCAGCCACTGCTCCCGTCGAAGAAGTAGCGCCCACAGCACTGCCCGAAGAGCCAGATGCAACCCACGCACTCGCTCCTCTAAGAGCCTCTTCAGGCCCTAAACAATTCAATGGTCCAAGCCCATTGGCCATCGAATTGTTTTGGAGGCCTAAGTGCTGTTCGTTGTTCGCTCCTGGGTCCTCAGGGTTGGCGTGTGTCATGTAGGCTACTTGAAAACGTTCCATGGCTTTCTTCAGTGACTTCTCACTCCATCTTAAACCAGAATCATGACCTTTAACACGGATAACGGTGCTTACCCTACGCAACATCTGCCTAATCCTACCCGGTTCCTTCCTTTTCAACAAGCGAACATACCCTTTGTGGATGGCTTGCGCAATCTCTTTTGTGTATCTGCCAGCATGCGAGGTGATGTCAGCCCCACCGATACAATGGCCATGTACATGATTGCCAGGATGTTTCTCGTTGATACACCTAAGAGCTAACTCATCACAAATTTCAATGGAGGTACTAAACCATAGAGTAGGTTTGTGAAGGAGTTCCTGTGTTCGAAGGTGTCGGACATTGAAACGGCAACCATGACTCACTGCGCTATGGACCAAGGGATGAGACAAGATTCGCTGAATTGGGGGTTCAACAAATGATTTGCTTCGAAGGGGGTTTTCGGCCAAAGCATCTCCACCCAAATCGATCTGGATGTCAAAAATTTCCTCAGTAAACTCAAGCAAAGGTCTCTCCCTTAGCTGTCGAGCACGCAGTCGCCTCTGTGCCTGTGCGGTGGAATATGTTATATTGTTCAATGATGACCAAAGAGTACATGGGTATTCAACCAAAACAAGTCGTGGTCTGAGCTTTCGGATCCATCGTTTGACTTCTTCACGTTGCTCTTCAACCATCATGTCACCACCAAAATTTCTGTCAATGGGTTCCATCGTTGACCAGCCCCACTTGGTAAACATTGACGACGCCTCAGAGTGTCCACTAAAAACTTCCATGATGTCTGGTCGATCTCCATAGATGTGTCGACAGGCACGAGTGGAGGCCGATCCAATGCATGCGGCGGTAAAAACGCAGCTTGCCAAAAAGATGGCCTTCAAATTGCCCAAGCACCGTTTCACTACCCCTTTCTTCATATGTCTACGTCGTTGATTACCCTCAACAATCCTATTTCTCACTTCTTTCTGTGACAACTTGGGGATTGAGGGTGCTTCGGCATGTGAACAGTCGGCCCTCACTTCTGGCGTTGGCTGTCTTGCTGTCGGCGAAGAGCAAGGATCATCTCCATCTCGGTCTCCGACAGATTTGCATTGACGTTCCGATTCATCTGGTCCTCTTCCGTCTCCTCTGGGATCGGTACTTCCGTACCATCGTCGGACCCATTCGGTACTTGGTAGCCTCCATTGCGACGCTTGGCCTCCTTCTTGACCTCGGGATCCATCTTGCGAGACTCCTTGGCTTGTTGCAGACGAGCTTGGATCTCCAACCCGGCAGAGTTCATCGGAAGTGTGGTCCTGCACTCCGGAAAGCGCAGGCAACCGAAGAATTCTTCTTTGGTGGCACGGTTGGTCCGTACCACCATGGGTATCCCGCATAGTTCGCACAGAGGGTTCTGGCTGGCGAAGCGAGCTGACCCGGTCACCAACATGTCCTCCATGCGATCCGTCTGCCAAATCTCGAGCTCTGTGATCAAGGCCGCCTTCCTCCAACGGCACCAATGGCCGTCCATCGCACAGTCGTATAGTCCTTGACCACGTGCTCCACATACAGCGTCTTCAGACTCTCCAAGTCCATCTTCTTCCATCCCACCGGTAGAAGAGGCTGCAACTTCACCGGCTTGACCAGCTGCCAAATCTCTTGCAAGCGAGGAAGAGTATGTTTCTTCAGCTCTTCCTTGCTCACATTGGTCCGTCCCTCGATGGCAATGACGTACTCCTCCTTGACTTTCGGTGTGCTGAAGGACGTCATCAGAATGATTTGGAGCTGAAGGTTCAGATCCAACACGCTCGTCACGAGGGCAGTCAACACGCTTCCGATCAAGGTTTGAGCAGGCTGGATCAAAAACGGCGTGCGCAGTGGTATATGTCTCATGATCAATAGGGTTATCAACCAAACAACCAGCATGTGTTTCATGAGGCTCTAGGGGTTTTCTGGTTCTTTGGTCACCCTTTGTCCTTGAAACTGCGTCGAGGATCACAACTTCATCCTCCATCATGTCGAGCTTTTCCCAACCCCAAGTCTGCTTTATTAGTAAATTTAGTATCCCTAAAATTTAAGTAAATTTTCGTGTTTAGTATACAAAAATTACGTAAATTTTTAAGTAAAAGTAAAAGTAAAAGTAAATTTAGTATTGAAAGTAAAAATTTAGTATACAAAGTAAAAAATTTAGTATATAAAGTAAATTTTTGACAACTTGAATTTTCAAGCAAAATCAATACTTTTTGTTGTTATTTAGCAAAATAATTCAATGATTATGGTGTTGGAATTATGTATTATTTTTGATGGATGCCTTTTGATTTTTTTGCTGATTAGATGCATTTCTGCATTGATTTTTTTGTGAATGATTTGCTATTTTATTGGAACCATTGGAAAATGAAACATATATTTGAATTGTTCCAGCATTACTTGGGCTTATTACTTGAGTATAGTGGCCTTACTTGCTTTCCTATAATGTTCTTGTGGTTATTTGGGTTTACTTGAGTACGGTGGCATTACTTGAGTTTCTAAATGGTGTTCTTGTGGTTGCTGGGGTTGATTTGAGTATGGCAGCATTACTTGAGTTCTTATGGTGTGCTTGTGGTTACTTGGGTTTACTTGAGTAGAATGGCATTACTTCAGTTCCTATGATGTTTTTGTGGTCATTTGGGTTTACTTGAGTATGGTGGCATTACTTGAGTTTCTTTTTTAATGATTACCTGGGTTTATTTGAGTAAGGTGGCATTACTTGAGTTTCTATGGAGTCTTGTGATTACCTGGGTTTACTTGAGTAGATGGCATTACTTCAGTCCCCATGATGTTCTTGTGGTTACTTGGGTTTACTTGAGTATGCTGGCATCAAATGAATTGCTATAGGGTTCTCAGGGTTATTTGGGTTTATTTGAGCCTTGTTGGTTTGTAGTTTAGGTTCAAAGTTTATCCTGGTGAACGAAGAAATGACTGTTCTATTGGCAGCCAATACTACCTTGAGTGCTCAAAGACACTGTCATTTGAATATGGAAGAGCTTGCTCATGTAAAACAAGGAAGCAATCATGAACCAAGATGAATTCAAAGTAAGTCAAAGAATCATTTCAACAGTGAAGATAAATAAAAAAACCAATTAGTTGTCAATTTTCACAGAAAAATTATCTCAAGTAAATTCTCAAGTAACCCATAGCCACTGACCCAAGTAAATTCTCAAGTAAACCAAAACAACAATCACCCAAGTAAGTTCTCAAGTTCGCCATGGCATCCTTTTGGAAAAGATTTTCCTGGGCCAGTGAGCAAAAATTGTGTAGATGTGCATTTCCACTCATGTAATTGAAAAAAGTTGATCTAGAGATGGGATCTCACTGATGTAAGCCACAAGGGTTATGTAGATGTGGTTCCCCACCCATGTAATCTTGAAGAGGTGTATCTAAACATAGGATCCCAGCCATGTAAATCAATAAATTCATATCAATGCGGGTTCTCACTCATGTAAATTCAAACAAAACTATTTCAAGGGGGGTTTTCGCCCATGTAATTTTGAAAAGGTTTATTTAAAGATAGGGTCTCACTCATGTAAATCAAAAGACTCATGCAAATCTGGTCTCTCACTCATGTAAGTGAAAAGCTTATAACAATGTGGATTTTCACCCATGTAATTTAAAAGGTTTATTTAAAGATAGGATCTCACTCATGTAAATCAAAAGACTCATACAAATCTGGTCTCTCACTCATGCAAGCGAAAAGCTTATAACAATGTGGATTTTCACCCATGTAATTTTCAAGAGGCTTATCTCAAGATAGGATCCAACTCACCCATGTAAATCAAAAAACTCATACAAATCTGGTTGCTCACTCATGTAAAAGTAAAAAACTATAACAATGTGATTTTCACCTATGTGATTTTGAAGAGATCTATTGACATTTAGGACCTAATTCATATGTAAACCACAAATAATCCTTTCAATTCCAATTTTCATTCATGAAAAATTCCAAGAAGATGTGAACATGGGATGACACCAATGTAGTTTTTATGAAGCTGATCTTCTTATGAGCTCTCATGCATGCAAATCAAAAGACTCATGTAAGTATTGTTTTTGATCCATAATGTGGAATTTTGTCCCATGTAAATCAGAAAAACTTTTGCTGTCAATATTTTTTGGTGGCGAAGCAGAAAAAAGTACATGTATTTTTTATGCACTTTTTATGCTCTTTTTATGCTGTTTGTCTTTTTGACGAAAATTTAGTTTTACGAGGATTTAGTAGTAAAACTAAACTAAAAAAAGTGATTTAATTAAATTCATCAAAAAACTAAATTTAGTAATAAAGCAGACTTGGGGAAAGGTCTGGATCACCGGTGACCGTGTTGTCTTCGTCCCAGATGTAGAAGCCCATGTGTCCTGAACTCGTGACTTCCAGTGGGATCACCTTCTCCAACATGCGGAACTCAACTCGAGCTTGTGGAAGATCCAACACGGCCCCCAAGTCATGTAGTGCTTGACGAGACAGTAGCAAAGGCACATCTGTCGGCACCACACAAATCCGAAGATAAACATCTCGATCACTGCTTCCCAGGGATGTTGGCACAATCACCGAATACTCGGACAAAATCCGTGGTCCAGGTCCAAACCGAAATGACTGCTGCTCCTGCAACACCCAAAAGTTCACGTCCCGGTCATAGAGGTACTTCATGTACTCCGTCATCCATTGCTCCCCTGCAACACTCTTGGCACAACATGTGTCACTGAGTGCCAACAGCATAGGATTGACTTCCTTTTCCAGCTTGAAGGTCTGCCAAGTCGTGCTCACATTCACGAGGAAGGGGTCATCCGATGTATCGCTGAAGACGTCGTTGTCCTTGGAAATGACAAAGACGCTTTTGCCTTCCCCTTTCTTGGCTTGAGCTGAGGCACCCTTCTGGAAATACGGACAACTGGGATCTGAATGCCAGTGTCCAAAAGCCGTCACACCGTGAGCCTTGCAAGCACTGCACGGCATTCGGCTCTTCATCTCGGTGATCCGAGCTTCTCGGGCTTCCCGAGACTCGGGACGGGCATAGCCTCTGGCCTGCTCGTGCTGTGCCCTCTTCTTGCTTGCTTGTGTCATGAGGATCTGGGCTTGTCGCTCCAACTCATCTGGATCTTCGACTGGTTCTCCTTCTTCCTGAGGTTCTCCAAGCTCAAGGTCATCTTCAAGCTCCTCCTCGGGCTCCTCATCACCTTGAACCATGTTCACCTGCTTCACCTTCATGGTCTTCTTCTGCTGAAAGAAGCGCGTCTTCCCTGCTGTCGGCTGACCCGCTGGCAACGAAGGAGGAGGATCATCCTGCTTGACCTGAGGAACCAAGGCCATCAACGCTTCTCGCAATCGCTCATAGCGATAACTACCGCCCGATGCGGTAATCACTTGTTTCCTCAGTTCCTGGGAAAGTCCAGCACACTCCAGAAACCACCAGCTCTTCACGATGCCCTGCAGTCCAGCCCCCACTTCCTCCAGTTTGGTCATCTGCGCCCTGAAGTTCATATCGTACGATACGAATTCTTCTCCACGGGCACGGCGAAAACTCTTGAAGAAAGTTTGCAACGTGCTGAACACCCTCATGTGCTCAAGTGGTTCTAGTTCTGTCTGGAGGTGTTGGAGTAAATACTCCACGCCAGTTGGGCTTTTGAGCTTGGCCATGTCCAGCGTCTCCGTGGTCTTCCAGGCCAATCCCGTCATCTGCTCAACCAAACGCCCTGCTCGGAATTCTGGATCTATCCCTGTAGAGGATAGAAATAAATCTACCCTCCTCTTGTAGTCACGGACTGAACTCAGCCCGTCAAAGGCTGGGATCACCTCTTTTCCAGTCTTTGGTGCTCTTCCACTCACAGTCGTTCCACTGGTCTGCAAGTCGCCAGTGGAGACTGTGCGATCTCCAGCATCCCCATGTCCTTCTCGTGGCAACTGATTGTCCTCACTTGCATCGGTCCGATAGACCGAGCTGGCACCCACCTCAGGCAACACTGTGTGCACAGAGTCTCGCCTATCATCACGTCCTGAATAGCCCCATCCAGTAGAGTAGTCAGAATCATAGTTGCCCCAACGCTGATTCGAACCATATCCCCACCAGTCGTCCTGCCAGTTGCTGCCCTGCCAGGACGTGCTCCATTCACGCCATGCTGCTGCGTCATCTGCCCATTCACCATGCTGCCCATGCTGAGTGCTATGCTGTGAAGCTCCTGTCTGCTGCTGCCACTGCTGCGAAGCTTGCTGCTGTTGCCCATCTTCTATCTCTTGAAACCATCCCCGAGATGCGCTCCAGAGCCACTCTGTCATGCCCTGCTCCGCGCCACCAATGCGCTTTGCTGAGCTCTGCCACCACTCCCGATCACGCCGCCATGACGCGACCTTTTGCTGCACGACCCCTAGAGCCTCTTGCTGCTGCCGCACATGCGAGACACAACTCCTGTTGTGATCACATGCATTCAGACCTACATGCCTTTAGCCATCTTCACAGATTTGGCTTACTACTGTGAAATGAATTTCATCAAATATACAATCACTGAAATCAAACTGATTCAACTCTACAGTTCGAAATCCAATCTAGAAGAGATGCTTACATCCACGTTCCACACCCTGAGAATTGTTGCATTTTTTCATTGGTAGGGTATACAAAGACAGTATACCATATTCTGACACATATTTAGCTCTTACAGGTGCCATGCACATCCCGTGTACAACATGGTTGTTTGGTACTCGATGTTTTCAATGATGCTATCTGTATATGTTTTGTAGATTGCGCTTGCGCTGTAGAATAGTGTCTCTAAAAAGATATGTCTAAACAAAAAAGAATATCAATCCTTGATGCTGGGACAATTTTGCAAGGAACTGCTGGCAGTTTGATCATTAAACCGGTCCCAGCCGCTTCCAAATCAGTCCTCACCAATGCATCAGGTTTGACACTGTTTAACACGTATCATGGTCATTCAAAAAGTTAATCACATGCTTAATACATTTCCAAGTTGTGAATGTCAATTTTTGTTCATAAACCTTACTAGTAAATCCACCCTCAATTCCGCACCGGAGTTCACATTAAGCAACTCATGAATTTGTTTTGTTTCTGTACGTCCTCAATCATTGACTTCATTTTTTCATTTGTGTTTGTTACCCATACTTTGCTTGACAAATCATGGCTTCACTCAAGATGTTGCTCATTGTCTGGTCTGCAGCCCTTCCTTTCTCTAAAAGCTCCATGAAAACACTGGAAATTAATTGTATACGTGATAAACTATAATTACTGTGTGAATTGTGTTTTTTCATATTGGAGGTCGTTATGACTTGATGTACCATGTTATGGATTGTGTGATGCTGTTGTGATGTTGTCTGGATGCTATAGGTTGGTATTGACTGGGAAGTGGTTCGGGGTGGCAAGTTGGGTGAAAGGGTAAAGGGTTCCCCAAATGCAACATCTGCCAGTCACACCCACCGAAACTGGTGCAGTAGATACTATGGTTAGCGACCAACTTCGCCACCTAGGGAACACCACCTTGTAGGCAGGGTCATTTGTTTGTGCCAAACATGCACCCAACTGAGGGCCCCAATCTTACCGTCAAATCCTCCCAGATTTTTGTGGCTGTAAGTGACTTGAGGGACGGGAGATGAAGGGAGTGCCATCCTGTGGAAAGATGACGCAGCCAGGTCGCCACCAGGTCTCAACCACCGGTGGCTTCGAATGGTGCTTGCACCTGCTCGCTCCTGGCGGCTGAAAACCGGTGGGAGTGGACATCCACAGGTGGAACACGGCCCTTTGGTATCAGCCGACTGGGAGGTTTCAGCCCAAAGGGGCCCAAAGTATGTGGCAAAAGGCCAGCACACCTTACTTCCAGAATGTTTCCAACATTTTCCAACCCAAAATTACAGAGCTGTAGTTGAGCAGAGCCCAAAGCTCAGTTCTTGACACTGCCGCGGTCATGGACCTTCCATCGTAGCTATTACCAGATGAAAAGCCCGGGAGAATCCCTGCTTAGAGGAGACATTCCCCCTTAGAATATATCAAGCCACGCAGGTTTCCAGTAGGAGACGGGAACTGCGCCCCTATCATCAACAAGTTTATGGATGATGACTTTACAGAGAATCGTGGGTGCCGCTAGTGAAACTACCACGGTGGGGTAGCCAGCTGCCTATGGACAAATCAACATATCCCATCTTATCCAGCTGTCCCAAACATTCCCAGACCATCTGCCTCCATTGTGATATTTTTGGTGGTTTCAATAATCAGTCATTGAACATGAAGAACTGATCCAAGTTATTGTTGGTCAATCACCAGTAGTTGGCTCCTGCTGTTATATTGGTTTATGAAACCTATAGTATAGTATTGTTGATCATTGTTGCAGTATTCTTAGTTAAGAGCCAGAATTGATTAATGATATTGTAGCGTCATACCGTTCTCAAAGCATTGTTGGCGAAGAAGCCTACTATGAGTTGGTGAATGTATATAATGTCTTATGTATTGACCATCCCACCAATTACAGTAATTAGTTAATTCATAATCATTGAGAGTAAATTCAAAAAACCTGATGTAACCACACTACGATCAATTCACTAGTGACGAAGAACAATTTCCTGTGTTATAGCATGCATAGCCCTTATATGATATCGTTACTATGTTCATATAGCTGTTTCTCAAGTGGAGGACTCCCGAAATCATCCTCAGTTTTTGTCTGTTTGGGATGATCAGCCAGGCTGATTAATCGGGGTCCCCCAAGTTGAGAAACACCTATGGCTTGATATATTGTCGCTTCGTATCCTCTCTTACTAACCTTTACTAATGGAGTCATAGCCCCTATACAACCTCCTATAAACCATCATGATGGTATATGTTGTTAGTATATGTTTGTATCGCTGTATATCCCCTATAAACCCCTCCTACAACCTCTATGTAACCCCTACAACCCCCCTATGCAAGCCCTGTAACCCTCCGATATAACCGTTATATAAGCCCTACAGAACCCCCTTCGAATATGCCTATCCGTTGTGTTGCTTCCCAGCCAGACCTCGGGATCTGCCAACATCAGGCGAATGAAGTTGGTCGGCCTTAGCAGGCGTGGTTTACAAGGGGGGAAGTGGACAAAGTGGACGGTCTTCCTACGAAAAATGGAGAATTTCTGCTGCTTCTGAGTTTTCCAGAGGGTAGTTGTACACTGAACATGATGGGAAATAGTAGTAGCGAATAGCGATTTTGTGAATGTATAATACCAACTATACATGTATACAATTCGAAAATACAGCGAGGAGTGGTGGTTCATGATACTGATTCATGCTGACTTGTGGTGAGTAGTACATTCAACGTATATATGGGCATACATGTATATTAACGTATGATGCAAATATGCACACAAACAAGAGGTGATAATACGTAATGCCCAGCAAGGGGGACATAAAATTCAACAAACATAGCCATGGATAGATATAAATCGAGAGGAAAACAATCGTTTTGAACAACACTTGCGCATGTGAACGCCTCGGTGGGTACTGATACAGTGGGGTGTCTGGGGTGTCCAAGAATGGTGTGCTGCCCATGGAATTCTCACCAACAGCCTTGATGGTCGGGGTATCTGTCAATAGGTTTCGACCCAGGGCCCCCAGCAGCTCTGCTGCGTCGAAAGGAAAGAGCAAGTACCTGGCATCACGACGCTAGAGCAGTGAAGTGGTGATAGCAATAAAATGAATCATACAGTTGATAATCAACAGCATAATGGAAGCATGTTTGTTCATTTTGTTGGTTTTTGATAGACTATCTTTAAACAAATAAATTATGCATGATCTTGTCCAAACTTCTGTTCATTGATTAACCAATCAAGCCCGAAGTTACTGTACTTGAAAACCCAACAGCATCTTCTGAAACTAAGGACGCAAAATCCTGGAACTCAAATGAACTCAAGACTGAGGTGATTGGACTCGAGGCACTTGCCATGTCCAACCTGTTGAGACCCACTGATGCCGGCTGGTAAACTGACCGAACTTACTTGGTATTTACCCGTGCACATTGGGTTATATATATATATATGTATTTCTATTTATGTAGTTATTCATGTATCTTAAAATATCTCTCTCTATAATATATATATATATATGTGTGTAACATACTTGTCGATAATGTTGAACAAACTGTATTTGCAAATCCTTTATACGTAACAATCTAACCTACCATTCTTTTGCTTGTTGAGACCATGTTTAATGCATCTCATCTTCTGCCACTGATCCACCAGCAACAAGCCTCTCCCAGTTCCTGACCATCTCCTCCACACGATCCACATTGGCCTGGCTCGACAGGGAAACGAGTTGCCCCCTTCATCCAACTACATAGGGGTTTATCAAAATAGGGAGCCCCAAAAAGTTTGGTTTACAACTGTAACTGGTGAAAAACAAAATGGTGGGTACGCCCACTTCAAGAAACGATCGTATCAAGGAAACAAGAAAGAGCAATGAGAAAGTGAACATGTTCAGATCATGCGTTTTTCTTGATGATGTTGGCTTTGTCATGCTTCGTCCCTTGCACGTATTTCAAAATCATTTGGAAGATAGGTCATGACAACCAACCTCTGCTGAACACCCAACGATTTCGGATGCCAGGAATTCACAGGGCTGCAGGCTGCTTCTGTGAAGCAGTTGATTTGAAGGAACTATGTGGAGGTGAAGCGCCACAAGAAAGGAGCAACCCAGCAAGTCTTTGTGGAAGGAAATCCTCTTGATGCCAATGAGGACAACAAGGGCTGAACTTGCAGCATCAGAGGGTGGACAGCCCCGAAGATCACAAGCAGTGGGATTTTCCATAGTGGCAGTAGACCCAGCCGTCACAAAATACTACAGTCAGATGTGACATCAGTTTCTTGGGCTAAGTTTGACAAACGCCAGTGTCATCTTCAACCAATTGACTAAGTCAAAGACAACATATCCATAAAAATCCAATCTATTGTGTATCTAAAAGCTTCTAATGAAGCCATCATCGATATCTGTACCGGATAACAGATCCATCCATCCATCCATCCGTCCGTCCATCCATCCATCCATCTACCTCATTAACATTCCATACTAATCATCATCTAACGGCGAATCTAACGGATAGATCCTATTAGATCCTTCTGGATATTCATAAGTATATAGACATCGAAATATAGAGACAAATTCTGAACCATGGAGATGATGGACTACAGTCATCTGATCCTTTAGATCCCTCCCTTGCATCCCAAGGAAGATCCCACACCCTCGCGAACCGCGGAGCTCCATGGGCTTTTTGGGGGCTCCCCACGTCGTTGAAGGGACGATAGCCATAGAGGGCTTCGTAGGTGATGACACCGACGCTCCTCGCAGGTGGAGCGGCGTGTGCCATCCCCTAAAATGACCCGAATCAACAAGCTTTTTACTGCATGAGACTCTCAAACATTCATCCAAATGGTGGTTTATCAAAATAGGGGTGCCCTCAAATCATCCATGATTTATCATTAATTACTGTCATAGAACATCCATTTTGGGGGTCCCCTATTTTAAGAAACCACCAAATCAATCAAACGTGAAGCACAACACTCTCAAGATTGCACTGTTCCACGGATTCAAGTTGAAAAAACATCCATCTGTGCAAGCGATTGCAAGCGTAGCGCTGGCATACGGTATTGCGGCCGGTATTGCTGCAGCAATTGCAGTCTTGCTTTACAAGCCAAACGGGCCCAAATACCAGCCACTGCTCAGAATATGCAAGATCTGTTTGTTTTTCAAGTCATCCTGGTCGATCGTGTGAATCTTGATTGAAACGTCTAGAGCCTCGCTGCTTTCTATTGAAGTTCCTGCATTTTACATGTTCGACGGCATGGTTGGGAGCCCGGTCCAGATGTCGGCCAGCTCATTGTAGGCCCCCTTGAAGACCTGGCTGCGCTGGTACCGGAATTCTCCTTGAGAACAGCTGCGATGATGGTGTGAGATGTCTCAGTTTTAGTAGTCAACGATCAACATATGCAAACCATCAATCTTCACCGGCCATTATCCACCATTGCTGTCATTCATCGACATCAGGAATGATTGTGAGTGGAGAGGTTCATAACACAAAGAGTCAAACGAGTGCGTTTTGTTGGAGAACCATGATGCCTCAGAAGACAGAATGATGAATTCTTGGAATAGAATCAAACATCTGCAAGATGAGACACTCACAGTGGTGTGTCTTGCGCAATGAATCATGTATTACATTCATGCACCGTGTCTTTACTACCTCCTGGCTACCATCTGACCGGGCCTCTGGAGCCATGTTCTCCACAGTTCCAATGACCTGCGGGCGTATCCATGGATGCTGGTTGCTGGTGTTCAATCATCCACGGTGAATGGTTTTAACAGCTGGCTCACCAACTGATCAGCATGTGTTTCCTCTGACCACTCACCACCACAGGAAAAATCATGAACACTAGCATCCGTAGATGGGTCTAGCCATAAGTGGAATCCCAGCCGGTCTAAATTCATGACGACTTTTCTTGGGGAAAGCATCACTGACTCCGTAGGTACGAAGCACTACTTGGGTAAGCTACACGACCCAAACCTGCGAATCTTCGTGGTAGTTTCAAACATCCCTGCAAACCTTTCTCAAAATGGCTGATCATCAAAGGTGGAATGGAGAGCGAACAGTGTCTCACGCCCCCCAACCACCACAGCTCTTGCAGCACGAAAGTACAGGGAACAAGTTACTTTCAAGCGTCAAAACTTTGAATCCCTCAAACGCACCAATCCGGATGAGTGAAACCATGTCGCCCTTGGGAAAAAATAGGAAAAGACCTTTCAACACGGAGCACTGCATGGCCCTAAATTCCATCTTGGCTACATGCCCTTTGCAATCTAGTGGTACAGTTGTAGGCATATAGCAATCTATACTATGATACTTGAGGCAATGTAGCAGGCCGGAACAAATATACATGAAGGCAATGCATGTGCAAACGTATACGTAGTATAAGTAAACACATTAAGACATACACATAAATACATTGGTATGTTCAAAATAGGGGAACCCACAAATCATCCAATATTGACCATCAGTAATAAACCAACCATTTCTTTATTTCTTTAGAAACTACCAAATGTATGTCATAATTAGTGATAACGTTTTGTATGCTGCGAGTGAGTAGATTCAAATCTATGACCTGAAAGCTGCTTCAGGTATGGTTGCTTTCAGCCATAAAAGGTCTTGCCCATCGATATGGTGGCCATGGATTATTGTGTTAGATGATCAGGTTCCTTCTGAAAAAAAATAAACACCCTGGGTCAAGCAGGAAATTCGTCCAAAACCACAAAAAACTAGCAGGAAACTAAGAGTAACAACTGTCTTTCAATATAGGGAACCCCAAAAGTTGCGGTTAGTACATTGTTAGAGATGATTCATTTGCGATGATTGACGGGTACCCCTATGACTTGAGAAACCAACATTCAATAACAATTCTCAGTTCATGACTGGCTAGCAATCAGTACTCTGAGTACTCTTAAATTATGCTGAACTTGTAGCCTGTGATCATCTAGAGACCATTGGTAACCTCCTGGAACTACTCCCACATAGGGCAACTCCCAAAGGCAGCAGCTGCCACAGGTTGCGCCTCTGTCAAGCGCCCATAGCTGGGAAGTTCTACAGCAACGTCGAAGTCCAGTAACTGAAGCAGCGATGGTTGAAGCTGCTTGGGATGGTATGGTGGGCTATGGTTTTCATGGTTGAGATACTGCTGGCTAAGCATAGATTGATCAAGAGTGACATTCTCTGCAGCTTGGTACCAACTTTCTTGGTATGAATGGGAGATCCATATTCATAAATCCCCTTATTCGATGGGAAATCACAAGCTATTTATGTCCGAACTAGGAGTGGTTTATTAATATATCATGGCAAAAAGATGAATATAGATAATGAACCAACCAATTCCTTGAATAAATGAACTGACTTATTTCATAGATAAACTAACATGAATCAATGAACCTAATACTGGCTTCCAGGTTAGTTTCCCCGAGGCCGGCACCGATTCTTCCTCTCTCTTAACATGGATCTATCATTTTCTGCTCTCATCCCCGTATCTATATTTGTAATCCACAAACTTTATTGTTGGGTAATTCTTCGGTGTTCTGCAATGATAAAGTTCAAATATGTTTTTCAATTTCTTATGAGCGTCCAAAGGGCTCTGACAATGTGGAGAACGTGTCCTGTGCGATAACGTGGTGTTACACGTGAATTCCAGAGGCTCGAAGGCATGAAACGTTTGTGTGACACCACTAGATATGTGTCTGTGCCTTGTTCAGGGAGGTACCTGTCCCTTTTTCCATGAAAGCAAGTGTGGCAATGGGACAGTTCAAATGCAATGATCTATGCAAAATGGCGCGCGCACACACACACAACACACACCACTTGAAAAACTATTAAAATCCACAATTGAACCTATATATTAGGCAATGACCAGTTACTAGTTGCCCGTAAGTTTACTGGCCATTTAAGTCAACCTTGGAAACCTACAAATGACTACTTAATGACTAGTTAGTCAATGACCACTGATCCTCACAGCTAGGTCAATGAGTTTTTCACGACACAGCTGTGTGCAGGGGTACCCTACATGTGCCATGATACTAGGCCAAATGAGTTAGGACTCGTAGACTTGTAGTATCTTGTAGTGTATAACTCATTTGAACCTCATAAAAACACCTAGACACACACACACAAGTAGAGAAATGATGAGAAATGGACGAAATGACTATGGACTGGGTATGGTAGATGGACACCCAAGGCATCTTACATACTGTGTGCCAGTTGCATTCTTTGCTTAGACACCTACCCTGCTGCCCTGGTACATTGTGGTTGTGGTGAGTTCATGAAAGGGTCAACTCATTGACGGCACATCGAAATTGCCACGTACGTGTGAATCACTCATCAGTCTGCAGCAATCCTGAACCTTGACCACAAGCACCTATTTTTAGTTTTCTAGGTTTCTAGGGGTTTTAAACTGTTGTCTTTGTTGCTGTTGTTGTTGTTGTTGTTGTTGTTGTTGTTGCTGCTGCTGCTGCTGTTTTAGTCTTTGTTGTCTTTGTTGTTGTTGTTGTTGTTGTTGTTGTTGTTGTTGTTGCTGTTATTGTCTTCTTGAAGCCATCAACTCCGCTCCGATGTGATCAATCTGTGTTCACATCGCTGGTGTATTACTTCGAATCTGACCTTCATATTTTGAAGGGGGTTCAACCCAAATGTCCCCTGTATTCAAAAATAAGATCTGAGAACCTGGGGTGTGCACCCACCAAGTCTTTAGAATCATTGGGTGATACCAACAGCGGTAATGACCTGATGACCCACGATGTCCGCCCACCAGTGCCCTGGCCTTCACTCTGCAGTCTCTGTAACCTCGCGCTTGAAAGCCATGGGATCCCGCACCCAGCCATGATAAATGGCCGAGTCGACCAATGATCATCCACCATTCGTCAATATTCATCAACAATCATGAGTTACCACCATTAGCTGCAAGTAAACAGCCTCAAGGAACCATGATACTTTAAGATTGTGCAACCACGAATGACTATAATTGACTACCACTCTGCACCAACTGCACCATTTTGAGAACCTATCTGCCATGACTTTCCGTCATGGACCATTCGAACCATCATTAACCACTACTTAACCATAATCAAACAATCAAACCACTGCGCAACAATGATTTAACCATGATTTAGTTTGATAATCATTAATCAGCAGCAAGTTGCCATCATTAACCACTTGTCCAACCATCATTTAAACAAGCTAGTTACAATCATCAACCACTCCTCAACCATCATTGACCACAATAGATTTTGCCCCAAAGCCTGTTGGTTGCCCCACACACCGCTCAATTCTGAGACACCAAGCCCCATCCGGAGAGCTCGCAGGAGAGACCAATGTTCTCAGCCTGACAAAAGCAACAAATGAATGAGGAATAATTGGTTTACAACAACATAATGAATGGTTGTTGATACAATTATGCATTCCTATTGTTCAATTTCAAGAATTAATATTTGGTATTTTCGGTTAACAAGAACCATTGCGTTAGTGTATAAACAACCATCGTATTGTGGTTTCTCAAGTCCCAAAGGACACCCAAAATGATTGGTTTACTTTGAATTGTTCATATTGGATGATATGCGGCTTCCCCTATTTTGAGAAACTACCACATAATCATTCTTATTGCTCAATCCATGTCTGGTTAACACTCACTGCTGTATTCTGTTCATACAATCATTCTTATGAACTATCTAATGTTGACTACTCATCATAAACGACAAATCGTTGTTAAATGATAGATGAACATTCATCATGTCTGTGGGTCTGAAAGTACTGATCAGCGAACAAATCTTAATGATGAATCATACAAATACAGTAATGATTGATAAAGATTGATACACAGTCATAATTGGTACGGATGCTGATCAACAGTGAATACTGTTTATGTATCAACCATAATTGTCAATTAGCATAAATCCTGATGAACAAGAATTAATGATTAACAGCGGCCACATCTAACAATCACACAACCAATCATTGATTGACCGACGATTGTAAGAACAGTGATTGGTAACAGTATCTTTAACGATGGTTAATTTGAGCCATTCTGAATCATGTTTGATATGCTGATGATTGACAAACAATGGCTAATCAGGATTCCAGAACATACGTTCTTGATTAATGGTTGGTTAAGAAACACATGGTCAACAATGGTTGCCCAACGATGTTTAGCAAACTACTATGCTTATCAATGTAATGGTACACAGTAGTATCATAGATATATACAAGCGACATGACAAGTATTTGAGATGGCTTACTATTTGCATGATTAAGAATCTTTACATACGAGAGCTTACATTGAGGTTGGTTGATGCCATTTGCGATTAATCTTGCTTAATTACCTTTAATGGTAAACATCACGGAAAATCAAAATCAATTCAACGTTCATGAACTGCTCAATCGTGGTTCAATGAATCAGTAATAATTAGTAATGATTAGTATTTATGATCGAATCAGGGATGATCAAGAGTCAGTCATGGTCAAAACTTGATCAGCTAGTGGTTTGTTGGTGGTTCAGGGCCTGATGGCTAGACCTGACGCTCCTGGGGAGGAGAGTACTGCTGAGACGACTACTGATGGGCTGTGAAAATCCATGCTGAGGGATGGAATCATAGCATTTTTTGGATGAGAACATCATAAGTCAATTTGTGTCATCTGTTTCACCCTGAACTTTCACAATATATCCAATTTTCTGGAACCAAATTCAGACTTGTCATGACGCCTGTGATCAGATTCGACAAAGTTTTTTGGGAGTAGCGAGGTCGTGTTTTGTCATTTTCTGTGCAAGAGTAGGCACAGGCAATGTCTTAAAACATGGATTCTAGTTGCAGGCCTGCAAAGGATCGAACAAATGCCCGAAAGCACGCCAAGAACAAATCTGCTATGCCATAATTACTTTCACCTGGGGAAGCTGAAGTTGTTGCCAGCACAATCATGACAATCAGCCAAAATAACAACACGTTGCCTCCGCCAACATTCTCGAGAAAGACCAATGCAACAACAACGATATATATATATATATATACATATATATGGCTATCACGCTTAGAGCTATACAATCAGATGCCTAGACAGAAGCTTGATTAATTGCCTCCATAAAGCAATTACATCACAAAAGAGCTATCTCTAGTTCACAATCAAATGCCTAGAAAGCCGCATCAGCCGTTGCAGCTCTACAAGGTCCACCCACAGCGAGAACAAGAGCCACCACGACAACCGACCAATCCGACCCAACCCAACCAACGAACTACCCAACCAACCAAGAATTCCAAACGTTTCCCAACCTTAGGAATCCTTAGGATGCTTACAACAATCGATTCCTAAGGTCTTTCACCGGTCCTTCTGCTGACCCAACTGACCAACCCTTCTGCCACCTTCACATCTCGGTGCATCCAGCCCTCACGGTGCATGTCTTGTAGACCTCGCGCTGGGTCCAAGGCTGTGTGTGGCATCATGATTGATCCCCAAATCATCCCACAATAATCATTGTTTGTCAATCAACCAACCATTTTTGGGGTCCCCTATTTTGAGAAACCATCATTTGTATTCATGGGGGCTTATGGGGGATTGTAATGGTTGATAATTACATGTCAAGCACAGGAGAATAACAAACAACAATAATTGCTAAAGAAATACTATATCCTATGACTTGACAAACAGCCATATGGCATCATTTGTTGATGACTTGGCACATATGTAGTGTACGATACAAGATCATGTTGAACTGGTTCACATGATTTTATATCAGTATGATCACGTTTGAATAAAGGCATGTATATACACTATAGGCACTGCTTATGTACACACTGGCACTATCATGGCTACAAACGACATGAAAAGGTAATTTTGGCTCGATCACTATGTATTATGTGCATACTACGCCTTCAAATTTATGCCTGCAGCAACTATACACATATGTATATATATATATAAAATATACACCTGTATTATGAACATGTGTTTGACTGTATAAATGGTATGTGTGCAAGCATAACATACATATGAGTGCCCCCAATATGTCTGGCATAAGATCTATGCATACATGTGTATATATATATATATATATATTGGATTTGCGCATCTAGACACATACAGCTACACATGTGCAGGAAAGTGAAATCCCTCCACATGGAAGAAAACAAACGGTCGAACTGGTGTGTCCAAAAAAGGTGGTGTTCACAGGCTATCTTTAGGAGAACACCTTTTTTAAGATACGGAATGTGACAGTATCATGGACAAGATGGTTTTCCTATTGGATGGCTGTGTTTGCAACTGGGAGTACGGAAGTGTACGGACCGCCTTCTACCGACTTCCCCGCAAACGACTCGCAGCTGACATGGCATAAACACCTATGAAAGCCATGGCTAGGACAGCCCATTGACACTACTATTCTCCTAGCAAGACATTGTCCATACATTGCATTTGCGATTGGCTTTTCAATCATGCCTTCTGTGATCACCAGTAATTGGCTGCATTAGAGAGAAAACAGGCTAGTCACCGTGGATGATAATAATGATATACATACAAACTGATGATATTCATGATTAATATGCATGACGATGAGACTACACATGGCAATGATAATAATGAAATCCCAAAAGTTTGCAAATTTGATAATGATACACAATGATGACAATGACAATAATGACAGTGAAGGGAAATAACAATTTTCTATGGCAAAACTTCCAACGTAGATGTTGCCCTCAACCAACTGAGTGATGGAATTAATCATCACACATCAAACAGACCTCGGCAGCCGCAAGGGAGTTGTGACCCCATTGCTGTTCGCAGCCATGTCAAGACCCAGTTCAATCCTTGGCTTCACATGCCATCATCTAAGATGTGGTGGTTTCTCAAGTCACAGGGGTACCGCAAGAATGGTTGCTTTACTAACACAAATGATCCATATTGGATGATAGCTGGGGGTGCCCCCATGAGTGGAGAGACAGCCATATGGCATCATATGTTGATCATTTGTAATATAAATCATCCTGTACATGAACCATCTATATTATGAATATTAACTATTCATACTCTACTTGTATTATATGAAGCCTATACTATAGTATGAAAAAACTTTGCCATTGTCAATTCAAGATGTATCATTCATACTATAAACCATCCATTTTTTGGGTTCCCATGTTTTTAAGCCACCACCTATGGCTGTAAACCATCCATTTTTGGTCCCCCCCTATGGCTTAAGACACCACCATTTCCCCATCCCGCTCCCACATGACCTTCCAGTACTTGGCCAATCACATATCTGACCACGTCCTGGATGGGCTGGATACATGGAAAGGCCCTGCAGTCTTTTGGTGTTTTCAAAGATTTGGTGTTCAAACTGCTGTTCAATTATCATCTATTCTTGAAATATCTGTCTATTTCCAGGGATCGTATTTCAAAACATATTTTTTTGTATTTGCTGTTCAAATATCTGATTGTTGTTTAAAATCGAATTTTTAAACAGATGTACTCTTTAAAATCACATCAGCCGCATCATTGCTGCTTTGACGTTGAAATCAAATGATGTGTAGTGTAATTTACACTCAAACGTGCTTGTATCCTCTGTGCCGGTATCCTCTTGTTCAGTTGAAACAAATACGCACGCGCGCACAGCACGTGTTATACGAGATGAAGACATTCAAGCTGACCTGAAATTGCAATACGCACCAGTAACATATAGATGTGTATGGCCACAAATTCAGGTAAGGTCAAGTAAAGAAACACTGCATATCAGAATACAGCAACATAGGACATACATCTTTTGAAAACAAGTGCCATGACCTATTTATATAAACCGGATCCACTTATCCAAGATTTGTGAACTATTGAAACTGCCAATCAGTAGCTAGTAACCCGTGGTTGACTCCGTGAAACCTGAAAACGTAGAGAACATTTAGTCAAAACATATTCCAATCAATCAAATAACCAAGTAACCAAAGCAGTAACCAACCAACACGCAAAGCAAATCCAGCAAACCGCGCCGGTTTGTCTGGTGATGAGCCTAGGATTGCTGAGATGATCGATAGTGGATACTGGCGATACCCCAAAGCATCTGCTGGCCATGTTCAAAACAAAACCACCCGCACTTGGGAAGCACCACGATTTATGATGATTTATTAACAAACCCATCGATAGTTGATATCCCTGGTGTTTCCTACGATCTTCTTTGATCACATCTTCGTCTTCGTGGTAAACAACCATCCTTGGGTAAAACATCTCGCATGCCTGGTGATTTCTCCGCATGTGCTGCTGCCGTGAGTTCAATAGATATGTATATATATATATATTTACAAATATATACTGTTCAATATGAGGTGGCTGCTCATTTCTGCATTCTGACCAAGTCTTACCACCTCTTGTTGTTCAGTGTTACCCAATGGTTGATACATGTACATGCCAGTCCTACCTATGGTGATCTATGCCTCAACCCCTCTATGGGACCTTACTGGATTGATATGTCCAAGTTGTTGAGACAGGTTGATACGACAAATGGCTATGGGTCCCTGTAGACCTAGCTGTTCACTTCCCCCAAATGACCAGTCACTAGTTTGCCTCCTCTCTTATTAACCGTTATTATCCCTGATAAACCACCACTAACAGCCAATTAACAAAAATATCGAACACCCGGATCTTTAGAGGTATTATACCATGATTGACCCTTATAAACCACCATTAATGAGCGATTTACAACACCCCCTTATTGGCTCAACACATATGATATACCATTCAAAGGATATACCATCATGATAAAACCCTTTAACATTAATAGCTCATAATGTTTGTCATAAGTATGGCTATATTATTAACAGCACATCTTTATTAACAGCTTTATATTCATAGCCGTATGGCTCACTATTCAAAACCCCCCTTGTTTGGCTGAACGGCTTGACCCATCTCGCAGCCCACCTCGGACACACGGCCAGGTGGTCGAGCCTCAGGTGGTACGTCCATGATGACGGAACCAAGGGTAGCTCAATAGACGGGCGATGGATAGTAGTGACATGTAATGATACATGGTTGGTGATGGTACCAGCGACATAAGAATAGCCATTGAATGATGGTTAGTAATGATGGTTAGTAGTGGTGAGTTAGTAGCTAATAGTGGTGGTCGACCATTTAACAATGTAATTAAAGGGTTTTGCTAGAAAATCCCAGGGTTTCCGTGAAAAAATCCTTGGTTTCAGCAAAACCTGATCACTGATCTTACGATGTTCCTATTCGCTGCGAAGTTCCCACTGTGGCCGCTGCCCGGAGGTAGGAACGGAAGGATCCGCCCTCCATGCACTCGAGTCTGGCTAACACCTGCCGCGGTCAACTCTTCTGTAAGGAACTGGTTGGTGGTTTCAAGCCCCGTCAAAAATTTTGGCCAATCAACCAATTGTTAATAACTACTAGGGAAAGTAAAATGTTTAAAACCACCAACAACCAGCTATGTTTGGCCAACCAACCATTTGCTAATGATTACCAGGGAATACAGAAATGTTTAAGACCAGCAACCAGGAAATCAATGACCTTTGTGTATACAACTCTGAGACAGTCCTATAGCCTAAGCATGCATTTTTGTATAATTACTCCGTTCTCTAAGAATCATTCTGCATCATTCTGCACATTTTTTCTGGAATACATGTATGCAACAAGTCCTCCAAACCATAAAAGAACCGTGGCAAATGAACAAATTTGATGTCATGGTTTTCGCATGTGTGGCTTTGTCCCTTGAAATGTGACGCGCTTGCCAAGGATGGGTTTCTTACAAGCGATGCAGTTTCAAGATGCCGTACCTTTTGGTATATATATACCTATATATGGAGTCAAACGAACTCGACAAATCACCAAGATTAGAAAACAAAATGTTTGGTTCGAGGTTGCAACCCTACCAAACACATCTTAGTTGATCAACCATCCCAGCAATTGGAAAAACAGCACGTTTGAAATCACCAACTTAGTTGTTGCCAACTTCAACTACCCCAGGCTAATCATCACAAAACATCATAAATCCCTGCCAATCGCCATAAGATATACCGCACAGTTGTTCCCTTTGCCTGGCCACTGCATAGGAAAGTTTCCTGCAGCTCCACGATGTTCCTGACAGCCATTAGTTGAGTACTGTCTCAACTTGTTCTGGTGAGTGGCTTCTGATGACGGGCTTCACTAGCTTAAGTCCAAAAAAGATGCTGATCAGAACTCAAAGCCATACCAAACATGCGATTGAGCCATTGACATCGCCAATCAATTGGAGGTACGATCTGCTCTATGGAAATCCCCTTGGAGGGCTCAGAACTTCGGCAGCCTTGCCACCTTGGGA
>VSDK01014928.1:204029-220814 GCA_009767595.1 Symbiodinium kawagutii
GAGCAGGAAACGAATCAACAGGTGGTCGATTGCAAGCTGCAAATGCTTTGGTGGGACATGAAAGCTTGTCTGACTGGGAAATCCAAACTTGGAAATGATTTTGGATACGAGCCCATGTCAACAAATGGCTATTGGACCTTTGCTTTTTTGGGGCCGTTATTTGTTTTGCAAAGTATTGCATCTCATACAATGGCCTTACGGCATCTTACGGCTAGTTTTCGCACAACCCATGGCTTGAGCAAGGGCAGCCATTGGCAGCCTCTCATGGCTGCAAAGTAACCAGAGCTTGTTGTCCATCCCCTGTGACCTTGGAGCCCTAACAGAAAAACACCAACTTTTAACTCCAAAAACATGTGGCTCAAATTGGCGTGGAAAACCCATGTGGGAGAGGAAACTACATAAAAGTAGTTTAAAACATGGACATACTCAAAGCCACCAAAGGCTTCTCATACTCCACAAAGATTACAAGAGCGAGCTGTTCATGCCTCACTCCACGTCTTGCTGTAACTGCTGTTGGCCAACGATCGGCGTGTCGATCATCCCCGGTTGCCCAGCTAGATCTAAAACGCGTTGTCTCTACATCAATACATACAAGCACATCTAAATATGTATCCACGCACAAGCAGTAAAGGAGCGGATATGTATGTACACGTGCATATATAAAGAAGAAATCTGCAAATACAAAACACATTACATGAGAATATACATTATGGATTGTAGTACCCTATCACCAACTAACCCAACCGGGTAGCGTCCAAGCTCACATGACCAACCACGGGCACCTGCAAACTGCCAGAGCTTTCAGTGCTTGCACCTGACAGGAAGGCTATTGAGAACAATGGAGGTTAACATGGTCACAACGAAGCTCAGCTCACAAGAAACCAACAATAATTGCTCAACGATATTAGTATGTTGGTTTCTTGTGAGCTTGAATTAACAATAGTTAGCTGTATTCAGAATGGTCCTTTGCAATGATGGTGGACAATGGTAAAACGCAGCGATTGAACTGGTTGCTCAATAGATATTAGTATGTGTTTAAGATAGTTGGGTGGACAAATCAGTCCAAGAGATTCAAAGAACATGAGGTATCATGATCCTAAGTAAATCACACACACATCATCTGAACAGCCACCAGCCTCAATTTGGATGTACCCATACAGGTTACCTTCACAGAGCTGGTGTGCGTCAAAAATGGGTCATCTCTGGTTGTTTTGTCCTGGATTGGTGTTGTCTTCTGCTGGGTAGGTGAATAACTCAACAACAATCAATCAGCTCATTCACATTGATATATGCATAGATGTTGTATAGGAAATGAAAGAATGAATATGCAATCATTCGTTCTTGCTATGATATTTTGTGCACATAAGATTACCTATATACAATCAAAACATAAACAAATGATCCGTTAATATGCATGTAGATATGCAAATAAGATGTAAACAAACAATCAATCTATTTATCCATCTATCTATCTATCGATCGATCGATGTATTTATCTATCTATCTATCCATCCATCCATCCATCCATCCATCCATCCGTCTGTCCGTCCGTCCGTCCGTCCGTTCATCCATCCATCCCTCCATCCATCCATCCATGAATGCTTACATTTCAGATTTATCCAGATCTGGCTGCCCGAAAAAAAACAAAAAAAACAAAAAAAGAAACACTAAATGGTCATGTCACCACACCTGTGAGGTTGTGATGGTTCATCCTCGACGGTTTTGGTGAATTTGCGTGCGGTGTTGTATTTGGGGTCGTCAATAAATGATGTACCACCCCACCATAGCTGGGTGGCTGACCTATTCCACTAAAATAATCATTTAGGGATGGTTAGGGGGTATCACTATTTATGGGCAATCCCAATTGTAGAATGAGCCAGTAAATGAAATGCCAACACAAGAAATGCAAAAACCAACCAGTTGCTGATTTCCAATGGTTTGTACATGTAAATTGGTTGGTGGTTAAACCGCCGCTCTGAAAAATGTGCATGTCAACCATCCCAAAGTCATTGGGAAAAATGCCAAAAATGTAAATCAAACCACCAACCAGGAGCTGTTTGACCGTTCTACCATTGCTGTTGCCGATAATTCTCAATTTTCAACCACTGTTTAATGATTTCTTGCCATCATCCCTTATCATTGACCAGTACTCACCATTATCAACCAGGATATGATTAAACGTTACTAACCATTCTCAACCAGGATAAACCATTAAAGATGCTTAAAGCCAACCAATGTTTAAACATGTTGAACCGTTTCGAAACATTTTGAATGCTGAATGACAAGGGAGGGTTACATGTCAACAAAGGCTATGGGTCAAAACCCTGTACCCCTTGTTCCCCCAGCATTGACCATTATTTTCCCAACTTTTGTTGGTGATTATGTCCCCCATTAGTTTGTTGATTAATATTGACCCATAGCCACGTATGGCTGGTATATCCCCTACTATTGTTGCTAATTGTATCCCCTATTATTAACCACTAACCAGCTATTATTGTTAGTTAATATTGACCCACAGCCATATGTCAACCCCGTATAGTTGGTATATATCCCCTAGAATTGTTAGCCATCATCCCTTATCATTAACCATTAACCAACTAGTCAACCATTGGTTGGTTGGTTAATATTGACCAGGGGGATATCAAACATAGGGGATGATAACTGCTAGTTGTATCCCCTACTATGAACCATTAACCAGCTATAACCACCATCATTAACCATTAACCAGCTATTAACCAACCATTACTAGACCCACCGACACCAGCTGTTCTAACCTCACACCGACTTCCTGTTCGCCAGGTGCCGTACTTCGTGATGCGACGATCTCTTCAGAGCACAAATGGGACCTGGCCCAACGCCCGGTTTCACCCAACGTTTCCCACGGCAGGTCCAACGAAAGAATGGCGGTTCATGGCTATCATGTGGCTATAATAATGGCCATAATGACTATAATAGCTATAATAATGGCCATAATAATGATTAATGGCTATAATAAAGTATGGTAATGATTAATGGCTATAATGATGGCCATATGCATGGTTATAACCATGTTTCAATTCATGACTATGCAAGAATGGCTATAATGAATGGTTTATTGTGGTTAATGTATAATGGCTATAATGAATGGTTTATTGTGGTTAATGTGGCCGTTGACTAAATGATGAAACAAATGTAAGGGTGTTCTATGTGCAATGACCATTATGTATGGCTATCATGTGGGTTGTGATGTTCAATGGACTGGAACTAAAAATCACGATTCTATGTATATAAAGAATATCGGCCCACTAGTGGTTGCTCGCCTATCTGGAAGGTGTCATGCCCATATAATCTCATTCCATTGGTTGACAATAGTGGCATGTAATCAAGAATACAACGCTGCTGTTAACCAATGGAATTGGCACACGCCACTATTGTTCAAATCAAGCTCGATGGCCAAAACAATGAACGAATTGTGAACCAAATCCGCAGGAAGTGATCAAGTGCAAGCGGAGCGTTGATTTACCAACCTCAGGGCGGATGAAAGCTTCATACCGACGACTGGTGAGACCCACCTCTTTTGGACCATCAACATCCACAGGATCCATAGGATCCATACACATCAAATATATAGTGATTCTGGAAGCATACAACATCCATCAGGGCATCTGATGGTTGCAATCCCCAACAGTCGCAGCAATCCGCGAACGGCTCAAAAGTACGGAGGAAAGCATCACTGCTGCTGCGTCATTGGAAGCACAGCAGCTGCTAGCAGCCAGTGATATTTGAAAAGACCAGATTAAGCAATGATAATCAGCAGCAACCAACAGTAAAGACTAAAAACAAGCTTGTGGACAACCAAAAATCTGCTAGCCAATGCGAAGCAAAAATGATGAAAAACAGCTGCTTAAGAACCAACAACTAGCAACGATGATGCTCACTAATCCTCCAACCTTCATCTGGGAGAGTGTTGCCATATTCCCCTACTGTCGTTGGTGACTGGTGCTTATCGACTCACATTAACTGATTACTCTGAAACACGGTAAATCAAACATGTTTCATTATCATCCCATGGTTCATCATGAGTTATCGATTTGATTCATGAACCATTTACCAGATTAACAAAAATATATATTAATCAATATGAACCCATGGTCAACATAGAGAACATATAACCATTAACCATTAACCAGCTTGTCATATAGAATTAACCATCATTGAACATGGAGAACCCATGGTCACCCCATAGTTCTCACATAACCATACAACGATTAACCAAATTAATCATTGATTAACCATTTCATTAACCATATATAGATTAATCATGATTATTCAACATGAAACATCATTAAACATGGAGAACCCATGGTCACCCCATGGTTCCCACATGGCTTTCCACCACAGGCCCTGGTAGCGCCTCACCTGTTCCGTCGTTTCGACGAATGCTCACCACAGGCCCTCGTGCACCACGGCCCAGGGTATCGACCTGGCCGCGGCGTCGGGTGCAGACCTCAAATGGCACGGTTGTGGGGCCCTATCATATGGTGGGCCCCCTTAGTTAGCTGACTTGGGTTGTAACTAGGGCAACTCCCAGGCAAATGGTAGATATAACTATAGTTAGATGGCTTCTTAATCAACTTATAACCAGGGGGGGCCCACCTTGTATCACATGGTTGTCTTAAGCCATAGGAGTACCCCGAAGGTATGGTTGGTGTATTACTGTTTGATTTGGAGGGTCCCCCATTTTAAGAAACCCCATATATGCCATGTTTCATAGGGAAACCAGAGGAAACGCACAGGAAAGCCCTAGCAGATTTGACTTGCGGCAAATGCTCACCTCGTCAAGTCACCATGTTTGAAGCGATTGGGAAACCCGCCAAATGGGTTTCACCAGCAGAATTTCTATGGTTGATTGTCCAGCCAAGTGAGCACAAGAGGCGACTTGTTCAACATATACAGGTGTGAATAGGTGTGTATATATACATATATATATATATATACAGGATATACAGATATAGATAGATAGATAGATAGATAGATAGATAGATAGATAGATAGATAGATAAATAGATAGATAGATAGATAGATAGATAGATGGATGTCTCAAGCCATAGGAGTACCCAGGTTGTGTTGGTGTATTTCTATTCGATTTGGAGGGTCCCCTATTTTAAGAAACCCCATATATGCCATGTTTCATAGGGAAACCAGAGGAAACGCACAGGAAAGCCCTAGCAGATTTGACTTGCGGCAAATGCTCACCTCGTCAAGTCACCATGTTTGAAGCGACTGGGAAACCCGCCAAATGGGTTTCACCAGCAGAATTTCTATGGTTGTCCAGCCAAGTGAGCAGGATATACAGATATAGATAGATAGATAGATAGATAGATAGATAGATAGATAGATAGACAGACAGACAGACAGACAGACAGATATAAAGATATAAAAATATATCAAATATATCTTTACATAGCTATTTATGTATGTACATGTACACACACATATATATATATACATCAATATGGTCACCCCACTATATGCGTGTATTATACATAAATATGTTTATTGTGTTTGATGGGTGAATCCAGAAGCTTTACTTTGAAACCCAAGGTAGCCATCGGATGCGAGAGTGGCAGCAGCCGCGCCTCTTCCCATCCATGGTCCAGGAACCGCCTCACCCTGAGACAAACAAATTCTCTGGAGCAAAGTTTATGAGGAAAGAACACATGTTTTCTATAAATAATGTGTATATTGAAACTATCATTGTTCTGATACACAGTTTATAAAAGTATACTAACTACTATAATATTGTAACAAGATACAAATAACAGTATGCATAAACTTTTCTTGTTCCATGGTTGTAATAATGTGTATTAACAGTGGCTATGATAGTGATTCATACCGATCAATGATGATTAATATGATAGTGATTCATACCGATCAAATCATGATTAATTAGTTTGATAATAACTTAACGTGTCTCGGGAAGGGTATGTGCATTTGTAAGTCCAGCAAAGGAAATAGAAATTCTATGGATTGGGCTGCTCCACTTGCGATCCACGCTTATTTGTTCATTGCTGATGGTAAACATATTGATCTTTGGAAGTGCACAACCTGTTCACTCAAGCCTATCCCTGATACAAATTGGTTTGCCAGATCTATAGGTAGACACTTTTGCCAAGTGATATTGGAGAAATTGTCGTTAAGTAGCAACAATGTGTATTCATGCAACGAGTGCGAAATGGATTCGAAGCAAACAGCTCAAAGCGGTCAAGTTTCTCGTGTACTACCAGAAAATTCAGAACCCAGGGATGTCCAGGGTATCCACTGCTTCTTTTTACAAAATTCGTGACGAAGCTGGATGCTTTTCAAGTGTAGGATTGTACACAACACCATATAAATATATGCACCTGTCCAGGTAAGGGAGCCATTTCTTTTGAGAACAGCTTGAATACCCAGCAGAACTACATCGATGTGGGTCATTCTGCCCTGTATGTATGCCGACTGCCACATCAAAGACATGCTGTTGCCATACACTGATTGAGGATGTCAACACTGCCTGTTCACCAAAGGTCAAGCAGGCATCACACAAACATGAAAAGACCATATCATATCATAATCAAGCAGTTTTTTCTGACAGTCACGCCGGAAACGAAAGCAACTGCCCACTGACAAATAGTACATAACAACTCTTGTACGTCTGAGGAATTACATGTAAATAACAATTATCAACAAAATACAGAATCAACTATACATATATATATATGTAAATAATATGTATATACTTGTGTATACACAGACACATATATATGTATATCATCAATTAGCTAAATAATGATGGAGATATTCTCTATGAACATATCATACAGCTCTTCGTATCGTTTGGGAATCTGAAACGACACCCAGGGATTAATGGGCCCCCATGGGTCTCAGCCGATATCACCAAGTACCGGTGTAGCAATACTACTACCATGACACATCTTTCACCATTGTTAGCCAAAATTTAAACAAAGTAATGCACAGTAGCTTTAACAAACAGTCCCAATCACAAATTTCAATCAAGGCACAAACAAAAAATGAATCAAGTTGACAACCACACATAATAACCAACATCAACCAATCAATTCATAATAACCAATCAAATGATTCAATCAACCAACATCAACCCTCCTCTTCTGAAGCTCCCTCTGAGGCCCAAAAACGCGGCATCTTCAGGGCTCCATTGCATTCGGCCAGCCGCCCGGGGTTGTGACCCGAACTCTGAACGATTGGATCACAACCAAACACACATGAGAAAAAAGGAATCAAATCAAATCTGATTGAAGCAGTTTTCCGGTGAAATTCATGTTGAGCTGAAGAAATTGGAGCTGAGCTCTTGCCAAAAGTTTGGGAGAATGCAATAAACGACATTTCCTCCACCTGAGGAGTTTGCACATTCCTGCCTCTCGCCATGGATAGAAGTGTGGAGCATCTTGCTGAAAGTATCTATTTTCGACCTTTCGAGCAAACGAGACAGTGCACGTTGCAAGACAAATTCTAGCAAGCAGGGAATGGAGTTGTGCTTCTGGACTTCCGGATGTGGGGAAGGCTGGGAGTGTGCAAACACAACCACGACCACAACAAAAACAACAGCCACAAGTGCAACAACACCATCACCTGCACCACCAACAATATCCAACACAAAAATACACAAAACAAATCAACAAATCATGATCCAGGATACGCAACTATCGAGAACTTTGAAAACTGCACCCACATGCCCCAAGTTCAATCCTATTCTAGGCTTCTTTAGAGGAACGAATATGATGAACAGTGCATATGATATATGATTCTAAGTGACCTCAAGCCACCCTAGAAGCAGTACTATTTAGAATCCCAATACCTATGATTGGAATCCCAAAAAACTCATGGGCCAGATTGGCATGGCTACAAACGTAAGGATACTGAAAAATGCCTGTTCAAATCCTGCAACACGTGCGCTGTTTGAAAGGCACCTCTACTGCCTCTACTCTAAAATTACTTGGATGGCTTGTATACTGACAAAATCTCGCAAAAACGATTCCCTCTCCATGGGTGATAGCAGTACATGTGAGATTCCACGATCCCTCCTATTGTTGGTTGTGCTTCCCTAGTACGGTGTTCCTATTACCACGCATCATGCCTTAGGCGTATCAACCATGATTCACCACTATCAACAAGTGCGAACCAGTATTGTTCATCAGGAATATTCTGATCAAACAGCTTCGGTAACAGCTAGGTCCAGTTGATGGATTGGTTCTCGTGCCACGATTTTCACCCCATGGTACTACCATCCCACTGCCTTCGATTCAAAACCTGCCTTGCTGATGGCTGGGTGCACCAAGGGTGTCCATCACTTCAAGGCACCGATTCATTGGTGGCTTGTTATGCTGCAAAGCTTGAGCGCATGGTCACCAATCTTCATGGTAATAGAGAGATACCCACTGAACCCAACTAGTCGGAGACAACAGTTTTGTCAGTCCAGCGGCTAAGAATGGTGGCTGGCGGATGGTGAGGGTCAATGATTGGTAATGAAATGTAATAAACCAGCGATATCCAAGAATCTCCAGAATGATCAACTATCGAGAATTGATTCCATCCTATAATAGCTGGCAGATTCCTATGATTGCTATGATTTGTCATGATTCATAATGATTCGTACTGATTCGTCATGATTCGTCATGATTTGTCATGATCCCCAACAACAAAACACAAAAGCACCGGGAACCAGCAGCTCTCAAGCGCTCTTTTCCCTGGGCGAAACTGCCAGCATGGACGCGACTCTTGTTGCCACGTTGCCACGTTTTTGTGATCTGCAGGCGCTCTGGCGCCGCGATCCCACAACGGCAGCTCAGAAAAGCCCCTTGGAAAACTTGGGGGAAAAAAACCTCAGCAATTTCCGGAGAAGACCTAAAGGCTGACTTTTTTACACCTTACAGCAGCTCACAGTATATGCAACATTATGCAACACCGTCTTTGAACTCCTAGTTGGTTCTTGAAATGGCGCTTTCGCATGCAAATCAGCGACTGTCTTGGCAGATCTTGGTAGATTTGAGTGAAAATCTGGGCCCAGCACCGGATTCATTTGGCCTCCAGCACCAGATTCCGGGGCTGCCTGCCAGTATTGCAAAGTGTTGCTGAGCATGTTGCGAAACACATGGAGTCACGAAACTCGGGATGTTCTGTACTTGACAAAGCGCTCCCCAGAACATACCCGTCTAGTCTAGGTCTTTGCTTTTTTCTTGTATGATGTTGACTCGACCATCAAACTCATACAGTGGTCTTTGCAGCAGTTGTTCATTGCAAGGACTGCACACGACTAAGCTTCATCAACCTGCAACTCGACAATGCCAATACACTCGTCAATGGTTTGTTTGAAAAGAAACAAACGTGGGCGATCAAGGCGTCAAACGGTCCCTCAAGCTATTCAAAACACGTTGATGAATAGACCCCCTGTAGAAACATGCCAAAGATTGCCGAAGCCTACAGATTCAAGGAACATGCCCGGCTTCAAGAATTTGCACCTTTTGAACTCCTAAGGCTTACGATCCGGATGCTCCTGAAGTATTTTAGCGCCCAGCGGATGTGTGGTATGAACCCTTAGCAACATACCAAGTCACTGCACAATTTTTGCCGCATCAGGGCTGAGGCTCGCACCCATCTGCAAAGAGTTTGATGTTCGTAGCCTTGGCCGCTTGTCATGTGGGAGCTTTCAGGCAGGAAAACAGAGTGATCCACCAAATGCTCATGAAACCATATGAAACCCATGAAAAAACCTTGTAGAAATGTGGTGTCTCAAGTCATAGGGGACCCCAATGGTTGGTTTAGTGATGAAAATTGGAACTGGGCGGTCCCCGATGACTTGAGAAACGCCCAAATGATGACTGTCATCCCCCGTGGGACTTCGGATCGCAGTGGTCCTATCCCTTGGTGCTCCCATGATTCGATTGGGCCACTAGTTCTGCTGGCAAATCATAGCCGTGGCTACTCCAAATATGGCAAGCGGACGAGCTGAATGGGTTGGAAAATAGCAGATTTGAAGGACTTCAAGAATTCCTCGTGTCATGCCCTAGGTCCTAAGGGTGAACAAATAAGTCTTTCACTACTGAGTCCGCTCCAGCTGACCTGACACTTCCTAACTCCATGTCGTGCCCAAGTGATTTTGGGTAAGGCCTCGTTTTCGTCGAATCGTCTCCAAAAATCGTTGGAGGCGGGTTTCCAATAAGATGGGAGTACCTCCAAGTCCTTCTTTTCATTCTAATTTACAAACACTTTTTTGCCGGCTTAGGGGCGATGGAATTGAAATACGGCTCCATGGCGGTAAATGATGGTAGTGAACCGCTATGCTGCTGTATCTAAATCCCTTTACTTGCAGGATCCGCCACGAATTAAGCATGAGTTGACCAATGTCAACCACTGATAACCACTATTGAACCATTAACGCAACATTAACACACCACTAATCAATACCGTCATTCTAGCCCTGTTTGTGATCAATCATTTGCGGGCCACCTTTGATAGATCACCTCCCTGCTCCGGTTCTCTTGCAAAATATGATCGTTGGCGTATCTTCGTTGCTTCGGTGGAGCCCAAGCGACGTTGAGGGAGGGCACCCCTGCAAGTTTGCATGATCTGTCCACACATGGGATAGCACAAACCCTAATTGGTCTATTCAGCCGGCGATTCTTGATCAAAACAAAGAGAACAAATCTACTGATTCGTTGATGATTGATTATGAATGGGTTACAGTAGCGGCATATAAATTAGGCGAGAAAAGCACAAATATCAAATATGACAATGATCCGGGATTTGAAAGGATGAAATGTCCGCTTATCCAATTCTATCCCAGTATGCCAATTGATGCAAATTGGTTGATAGCTCAAAATACATTTCATGGTCATTTAAAAACATCTCGACCAATCCACTTGCTGATATGGCAGTGGGTCAAAAACCCGTACCCCTGCTTCCCCTATCATTAACCATTGTTTCCCTTATTGTTGGTGAATCCTCCATTAGTTGGTTGATTAATATTGACTAATAGCCATATGACTTGATGTTTCATTATCGGACGATACTCCCCATGCTTTGACCCTCATGGTTCGTTGGCTGTATCCAACCGTTTGTTCATCCCAGTATGTTTGATGAACAGCTACAGCTCGTTGGGTTGGCTTCTATCATACAAGTTGCGCATCATACCATGTTGTTCATTTAATTCACTCTGCGCTGGGATCCATATGGATACTTTTTGACGTACCCAGCGGTTGATGTATGATGTTTTACTCGACTTTGTATCCCATTGCCAGAATAGGGTCATCAATGTCCCAATTTGTCCCAATTCTGTAGTATTCACTTAGGGGAAGACTTAATGACTTAGTTCTATGGTTGAATTTCCTTACATTTTCTACCTTGCCATTTGTTTAGGGCACTCCTGGTAGCTATAAGGATAGCCCTGGCTCAGCTCCGGCTCCCAACCAGCAGCCCCCAGCCCAGCAGCTGTAATCTCCATCCGACGTCGAAGCGCTTCGACCTTGGTCGTGGTCTGCGCACAGCGGGTTTCAAGGTGCCAGGCTGAGCTGGGGGAGCGGCATGGATAACGTGAGTGACGAAGGGTAATGATTCCATTTGAAGACATTATGTAGTCCAGTTCTTGCCAATCATAAACATGCTGAACTGCAGATGGCTATCCGTTTGCGAGAATGAAACTTGCCCCAAACAACTGAAACGTTTTCTTGTGGGCGGCAAACCCAAAAAAGAAGTTCCTCAATGATGATTCATGATGGCTGACGGCCTGATAAGTAAGCTGACTTAAGGGGTGACAAGTTTCACTCATGAGGAACCATGGCTTCTAACGGTGATTGATGGCCTTTGATTAGTGGTTGGGAGTAGTAGCCTCACCTGAGCCACCTCGGAACGAGCAGGGGGAAATGGCTGGCAGGATGCAAACACATCGAAGATCATCCAAGCTTTGAACTGTTCCTGGAAGAATGGCAGGAGAAACCAAAGCATCTGATCATTGATAGATCTTTGATCTATGACAAAGATCATTATCCAAAGCATCTACAAAGCCATAGTTATTAGATGCTTATAGATTCTTTGGTGATCTATCAAGCATTGTTATCAAAGAATCTGATGATTGATAGATCTTTACTTCCAAGCACCAGTCTGCCGTTACTGCCCACAACCAGCCCAGAGCAAGGTCACTCAAGAGTCGTTGTCGTCCTCTACTTATTTGTTGCATCGATTCAAAACCGCCCTGCTTCAGGTCTCAAGAAACAATGCTCAGAAACATCCTTATAGATAGGCGATCGACAATAGCTACTCTCATCTTATGCCGCAAAGCTGGCAAGGTATGTCACTAGCTAGGTATTTCCTGAATATCTAGAGATAACAAAGATACGAGTACAAGTAACGGTACTGTATGCGACAGTAATACCATCCTTTTGGAATCACATAGCATCACACTCTGACACGGTCAAATCACTAGCTGGGTATGATTTCCTAGCTCAGACTGCCATCAATTCAGTCCCCCTAGTTGCACCGTTGCTCAGGGATGGACGGTCTTGTACCTCCGGCGAAGGTGGGGTTCGAACTGTGTCTCAATTTCACGGGGTACCGAAGGTACCGCAGTTTTGTGTGCTTAATGATTGTTGAAAATGATGGATATTGATAGTGTACTTGAAACTCAATAGTCCGTGTTGATATTTGGATGCTGAAATGACATCACAAACAATGAAACGCTGAATACTTTGAAGTCTCCCAACACATTTAATGCAGTTTTGATGGTGTCAATCAATACAATGTTACAACAAAGCAATGAAAACAAAGGGATAAACATAGTCCCAAACAAGCAATCCTCCAAGCTTGTTTCTATCATATCGAGGATATAGCAGTAAGTGTATCAGCTGCCTGGGCTAAGTCATGCTATATCTTTCAATGAAATGGCTGCCGTCATGGACATCTAAACTCAATCCACTGGATCACTGGCTCTTGACATCTAAATTGTCCAGAGCAAAATCAAATCAAGCAGATTTTACACACAACATAAGCTTACCTATAAACTTGCACATGATCAACGCTTCAGAGGGGCCCAGTGACTGTTGAGTGATATCAAAAAACACAAGCTGAAGTCCCCAATGAAACTGGGAGCCCGATAAAAAATATCCCGACGCATTAACTGCAATTATTCATAATCAAAAAAGGTTAATTCCACATTCCCATATTAATCCCATATTGACAATCACCTGTGCAAAAAAGAAGCCACTGGCGTAATCCCTGATGAACCCCTTCAAATTGTTTCTATGATTGATCCTCTAGGAAACAAAACCAATCAACCATCCATTCCATCCTGCATAATCCTACAGTCCCACAAGTGGGCAGGACCAGTCCTATCATCCTATCATCCTCTAGTCCAAGAATCCTATTCTGGTTGGTGGTTGAACCACTCCCATGAAAAATATCATATTATCAACCAAGCAATCGCGTGTTCATACTGGTGAGAAACCACCAGCCAAATAGTCATCCATGGTCATAGTCATCCAAGAATCCTAAGACTCAACATAGTCATCCATAGTCATCCATAGTCATCCATGGTCATCCATGGTCCTGCCGCTGCTTTTCCATGGTGCAAGCGCAGCAGCGCACGCGACGTGAGGAATCATCACGGCTTGATCCGCGGGCACCTGGTAGTCCACGATGGCTTACTTACACCGTTGACAAATGGTGAGTCTCACGGCTATGTAATGGGCTTATAGGGGTTAATAGTGGAGGATCACATAGGGGGAGAATATGATGATTCTAAATTTTACAGGGTTTTTTTCGGGAATTAGGGGATTGTGATGATTAATACATGTGAATGTTAATCATAAAGGGATTATGACCAACAATAAGTAATGGTGATAAAGGGGATCTTAACCATTAATGATGGTTGAAAACAAGGGATAATCAGCAACAAAATCATGGTTGAATGATACATATATGATTCATATGATCACTTGTATTCATGAGGTTTATAGGGGATAATAATTGTTACATGTTGATCATTGGGGGATAACAACCAACGAACTTATGGTTAAACAACTACTGTATGAGGGTGTCTCAAGTCATAGGGGAACCTTAAGTTATGGCAATGATTCACATACAGGATCATTTGGGGGTACCCCTACTACTTGGAGAAACACACATATGATCAGTTCACCAAGATTCTGTAATACCTCACTAATTAGTAGCCATGCCAACAATATCTTGACAAATGGTCAATCCAACTTGGGAATACCACACGTGCAACTGGTACCTCTTCATTGTACCTCTTCATTGAAAATGACATAAGATTACCAGGGTTAACAACCAGAAATCGATGGTTCGTCGGTACCTCTTAGCAAAGTAGTACTAATGAAGTAACAGGTGCCAGGTGCGTCATCAACTTTTTGAGTTTGATCCTGGCTAGATCACTTAGTGCGCGCGGTGTTGGGTTACTACCTACGGTTCCGCTAGGTATACCACCACCAGGTTCCTTCCCTGCTTCCTGCTCTCAACTGATGATAAATTCTATGAATTCTGGTGAATTGCAAACCTCAATCCACTGCTCGAGCAATCAGGACTTCATTGCATGAGATGAAAGAGATAGTGGAAAACAGCCTAAACATGGAAGAAAATAAACTACTGCTGTGTCCTGTGGCTCCGTTCTGTTTGTCTTGAACCCAAGTTCGGGGAAAACGAAAAAACCTTCATGACTGATCATACCGTATCATATTGTATTGTAGTGCGCAGTGCTATGATTTCAAGTCGAATGGTACTATGTTGACTGGTATCATATCAGAATATCAGAATATATATACATATATATATACATATATATATATATAGTCGAGTAAACAAATTGTGTGACTACCACACTACAAATAGACATCATGGCCCTGTCAATCTGAATATGATTTTCTAGCCATCGTGATCAAAGAGAGAACGTTCATGCTCGCGGCTAGAACAGAGTCAAGAAGCAGTGATCCACCAACCGAAACCCAAAGCAAAGTACTGAGTACGGTGATGACTTTGGATTAAGTGACTAGCTCAAATGAAAGCACATTTTCCACATGAAATGTCAAATTTCGAAACATGTTGGGTATCGTTGGCTGTATTTGTTGGGCCCCCTAGCTATGGTGCGACCCCAAGAGTCACCATGATGCTGTCACTGGGTGTGTTGACAGAAATATACATGTCTTCAACCATGAATCATGTCTGGGCTCCGTGAACGTTGCCAGCAACCACAAACTAATTCACCATCACTACTCACCACGAACTATCAGCAACCATCAACCGTGATGACTCATCACTGACCCAACTGACCATCACCATCACAAATCATCAATGATGATTCATCAACATCACCATCTGACCATCAAAGCATCACTATCTGACCATCACCATCACCATCTGATGAATCATCAACTCATCAACCATCATCACTCATTACCATGGTTGGTTGATTCCTCACGGCCATCACCACGTCGCAGCCTTCAAAATGGCATCATCCGCAGGGATTGGCTCCGTCGCAAAGACGTCCAGACCTCAGGTAGAGGGGGTGCAACAACCCTCGATGTTGAACCCTCCTTAATGGGAGATCCATATCAATTTAAAAATAATATGAGGGCTATTAAGATGGATCTCCCATCAACTATCAAGTGTAGCCTTACAACACGAAAGCAAGAAATCACTTTGGAACTTTGTTGATCATTAACCGCATGATGTATTATCAACGGGTGTCCCCTGATTTGTGCCTCTTTGAGTTTATTCAGTGCTGCTTCGTAAAAGATGGCCGCTGTGATCCTATTGTGCTGATGGTCCATGCTGACCCTGTCCCAAATCACCTCATTTGGGTCAGGGTACCCAAGCATCAACTCGCTAAGATCAGGCTTCTCTACTCAACCTGACTGGAGTTGCATGATATGTCCTTGTGCTTCGTACTGATTGCCCGCTTGGTTTGTCAAATTCCTACGGCCATTTGGTGTTCTCCGTGCTACTATGTTTTGGGTTCAGCAAAGTGCAGTATAAATCTACAAACCAGGTGGGCACACTGAATACAACAGCAAGTATGAGACTATTAAGTTAAAGAGCTCTGACTGATCCAAAAACTGCTTCTTGTTAGCGATGCACTGGCACAGCTGCATCTCTTTTCAGAGTGGCCCACCACAGTTCAACTGGTCTAGGCCGAAACCAAATGCACAAACTCCACCTTTAGCATCTGCAGGAAAGCTACATACACACCCAGCTAATTAAACCTGGATTTGATCAAATGAATGCCTTTCAGAAGCTAAACCAAAATAAACACAGCACTGAAACCTTTGACTTCAGTACTTTCAGGTTGTCAGGCTTCCAGTCGGTTCGAGCCACAACTTCCTCAGTCCATTGAATTTTTGGTCAAATAGAAGGGTAACCTTCCAATGGACCACCTTTGACCACGTTCATCTTCCAGCAACTTGAAGCAGCTACAACCCTATTAGCTACCCCTACAAGGTAGATGAAAACCACCATGAGCCCAGCAGAAACTCCGTCAATTCCAGCAACCAACTCCAGGGATTTGCCGAGAACAGTTTTGCTGGCTTCGCCCTTAACTTAGTTCACCAACCGAATTCCGTTCAAACACCCCTGGTTTGTGTATGTAACTCCACAAAAACACGGCGCGCATACTAACTTGTCTCCTTTTACTACTACTGCTACTGCTACTGCTACTGCTACTGCTACTGCTACTGCTACTACTACTACTACTACTACTACTACTACTACTACTACTACTACTACTAC
>VSDK01014928.1:229591-249591 GCA_009767595.1 Symbiodinium kawagutii
AAAACCCATCCTCGACCCGGGCTCCAAAAACCGCTCAAGCGGACCAGGCCTTTTTTCCCGTTCCCCCACCCTATTCAGGGCTCACCCTTCCAGTAGGAGCCCACAGGCGACCCCCTCCCCAAGATAGCTTCGCTTATACAGATCCTCCAGCCTAGCCTACGGCTGGCTTTCGTAACATTTGCCATACTTCTAAAGACCATGATATACTATCTGAAACAGTTAACCAATGGTTAACTGATGGCAAGTTATTCATGGTTATCAATGGCTATCAATGAGCTGGTGAGGAATGTGATAGCATAACATGTCCAAAACCATTGGTCAATGATTCCCTGTTACACGCTTCATGATGGTGGCAGCTCTTGGAAAATGAACATCCCAACTGATGGTGCTTCACTGATGGTGTTGATACCCACATTGACACCACCATAAGGCTTGGTTCTTGTTGCTTCTCATCCCCCACCGGCATGGTTGCTACGGTCATAGCAACTAGCCCCAATGGCTCTTCAGCTGCACCCCTCGCTGCTGGAACTGCCGAGATGCGTCGCAAGATGCTCTTCTGAGTGGCCTGAGGCTGGTACCAGCTAGTTATCGGCTGGTATTGGCTGGTACAATCTGGTAGATATATTTCCAGCTCATGGCAGTTGATGGGGTTTGTTTGTACCGAAGAATCCAAGTGGCAGAACATTTGAAATTGCATTGATCACTAAGAAAGTGAGGTACCCCTATAGCTTTTCATTCTTGTGATCGATTGCAGGGTCCGGGTACTCCAACGTAGCTGTTGTTTCTGCCATAGGGGAAGCGATTGCGACTAGTGTCTGCCGATGGTTCGGACGCATGGTTTGCGTGGGGGTGCAAGACGCGCCGTGGTTTTGGAATCGCAAAGATGTCGTCAGGGGCCTACATATGACCAGAAATGCACTGTGTCGATGGCCAATCATGGCAATGGTCGTGGGTGGCTGCTGTGCATCCTCTTTGTTTCCAAGCTAAAACAACACTTTCTTTCTAGGCTGCTTTTTCTTGGGACCTTGAACAGTGGCCAAATGAGCAAATGCTTCGCCTGTCCTTGCACAGCAGCAAATGATCTCCCAAGCATAACTAGCATCAGGAAAACTTGACACCATATAATGCAGGGCTTAAGCAAACCAACAACCGAATGATAATGTTTCCTCATCCAAGAATGCAAACTCATGTGCTCAAGCCCATCAGCGCCATCAATGACATAATACCTCATAATTAATCAAGTACCAACGGTTCTCAATGCATCGGACGCATTTTCTGAGGCATTTCCAGGATTCCCCTCAAGAAACGAGTGCACGAGTCAATGATCAAAGTGGGGTCATTCGCCACACAGAAAACCAACCAGGCCATTCAACGACCCTATCTGCCCTCACGAAGAGTTCAGAGTTCTCATTGGTGAACCATGCTCCTGGGCCATAGTTACCTCCCCACATCTGGAGCCAAGCCGGGTTCTATGATCAACCGGTCTCATTGTTAGCCCCTGTTGTTCATCAATCAATCAGGATCAACCGAGCTAGACCATGATCAGCACTCGCTCAAATACTATAATATCCCTTACAACAATGACCGATAAAACATGTTGAAACTGGAGTACCAAGCTATTGATTTACTATGAATTTGTAGCTGAGCTATGTTGAGCTATCCTAAATCACCACAACCACTCCAGTCGTTCAGCTGAGCTGCCAGTGATTCCTGGTCCTCGTCCTCGTCCTCGTCAAGCATAGCATCCAGCGCAGTCAATGCAGCGGCAGAAGGGTCCATTACCTTAGTCGTGAATGGTCCATCAACTGATTTAATGGGTCTTCACATGGGTTGTTCAGAACACTTGAGTCAACGGATTTTGGACATCCGCATCTATGTACAGGGCCTTTTTGGCATGCCCTCCACATGAAAGCCCAATGATTAATCTCAGTTCATCGCAGTGCTTTCTTTCCAACAATAAAGACCTCTGGAGGATGTTTGAAAATTAATTCGATTCAATCCTGATTGGTTGATAGATGCGCAGAGCTAATTTCAAGGTTGTGATAGTTCCCTAGAAACCAATAGAACCCGAAGCAACATTGGGGATTTGCAACTGCTTTCATCAGCATAAGCCTCCAAGTTGAACTAGGAAAATAGCCCTCTAACAAGCAGTAGAAATGTTTGAGAAAACACCTCAGAATGGGGATGTGAGAAAATGTCAGATATATAATGTTACGCACAGACCCCGTGGTTTGCCCGGAAGGCAAACCACGGCTGTCTGCGCGTATTGAACATTGCTCGAAGAATCAGTGAGAAACACTGGCTATACGCAGTGATTGAGGGTTTAGGGTTTTAGGGTTTAGGTTTTAGGGTTTAGGGTTTTAAGGTTTTAGGGTTTAGGGTTTTAGGGTTTAGGGCTAAGGCTTCTTGATTTTCGGAGTTTCAAAACAACGGGCCTGCGTAGGGTTTTGATCAGTTGACAAGATTCACTTCTGGGCAGGTCTTGTGGTCACGGGCAAACCATAGGGTCTTGCCGTAATGTTACATAGTCAGTTGGGAAGCAATGTATAGACAATCAATTATCAATCTAACATAAATAACTGACTTGCAGCACTGACTACACCAACAGAAGCAACAAGTACCGAAACCCGGAGCTCCCCCAGCCACAGCGGCATTGCTACTCCCTTGGCGCGGCCTTGAACGGACTAAGATCTCAAGAACTAAACATATATAAATACATGTGTTATGTACATGGATGAGATTGTATAAGTGCATTGGGGTGTATTGGTATGCTTGGAGGCCTAAGCAGCCTGAATATCTATTGATCGCCTATCGCAAATGATGATCTCACAAAGGTCTGAATCCTCGGCACTTGGATGATGCTCTGCTTTCATTGCAGGCGATGGCTCTAGGATATAGAACAATCGTTAGACGAATGCACACCTAATAATATGTGCATAATTAATAGACCAATTTGCATAGGTGAAATTCAGTGTGCTGCTCATGTATATCGATGCAATAGGGACTTTGCGGGTCCTATTTGGTAGATGTATGAACCATCCAAAATGATATTACCAATAGCTTGTACATCTTCGCGCACCAGCTGAAATTTTCCGCCGGGATGCACTCCCAGGCAAAAACATGTCAAGGTCCAGAAGCACCGCGACGTGGCCGTCAGGGCTGTTCTGTGAATATGTTTGAATAGCAGCAGCTGCGGTGCTGTGGCAGTATCAATGCATAACGGTACAAGGTCAACTGACTCAAAAAGCAAAGCTATTATTAGTCAAGTTAAAGTGAAAAAACATGATCAACCACGAATGAGTCACTAATTGGCCATCAATCAACCATCATTAACACCAAATTTGCCACTCATTGCTTTGGTCACATGATTAAAACCCATATACAGCTCACTTTTTTAGACGCCCTGGAACACACTCAATTCCTTGGAGTTATTACCCTCATAGCCAGAGTGAACTACGACGGTTCTCACCCTGAACTACCAGCAGCTACAGTGACTCACTAGTAGTTCTCACCCTTACCTACCTTCTGTGTCTCAACCATCAACCTGTATCATCCGTTTCATTCATGCTTACTTTCCCTTTACAATGGTAGTTATCACCCGCATCATTCATGGTTGTGGTAGTTATCTGGAGTGGTACCCCCCACTTCTAAGTTGGTTCATAAACCATTCAACAATAGTTATGACATGAGTTGACGTGACCATAAGAAGTAGTAACCCCACTTACAATCCTACAGCCTAATTTATTCGAAGAAAAAGAAAAAGAAAACAAAAAACGGAAAAATCTATTCGAATAAATCATGGCATGAATTAAACACCCTATAGTTAACCACCCTATCGTCAACCACCCTGGGGGTACCACCCTGCGGTTCACCACCTTTGTCGGCGTCGCTGATCTCTCACCATGGCACCCGCTCGGAAGCGCCGCTGCGCGAGCAGATCCGCCAGGGCCGGCTGATCGCAGACGCCGCCGCGCGCCACGTTGATCAACACGGACTGTCCGCAGCAGCGCACCCAGTGGTGGCCGGTGGGATCTGGTGGTACCATGACATATGGAGACATGTGGTTTCTCATTTGGTTATATAATAGTGGTTGATAGGGATTTGGTTTCTGAAGTGGTTCATGATGGTCAATAATAGGATCCGTACGGGACTTGACAGGGCATAATCACCAACAATAATGGTTGCACAACTATCATTGTATGGTTGTTTCTCAAAGTCATAGGGAACCCCAAAGCTATGGTTGGTTGATTATTATATAAACCGTTAATGAACTGGAATAGGGGTACCGCCGAATCATCCCATAATCCGAATCCCTCTTGATTAATTATTAAACCAACATCAACCAACCATTTTGGAGGTTCCCCTATTTTGAGAAAGCAGCATATGTTCGATTATTAGCATCTATAAGCCATAAGCCGATCAATCTTCTATATTGGAATCTATAAGCCATTAGCATCTATAAGCCATAAGCCATAAGCCATATAGATGGCCATAAGCCATCATAAGCCATTTTGGCATTCTCCTATTCCAAAAGCCCCCCACATCACTTGAACCCTCCACGTATCAGCCGCCGCCCGTCAACAGCTCCCCACCTCTGGGCGTAGCCGTTCCATCAACGATCGGCCAATGATGCCCTGGGTCTCTGCCTTGGCAGCCGTCATGGTGAGGTCACGGTGATGTCCTCGTGATTGAGTGATGGATATGGCGAGCTGGGTCAAGCCATTAACCAAGCAATTTTATGGGGGATGACCAACCAATAATAAAGGAAAACAACGGTTAATGATAGGGGAACCAGGGGTACAGGGTTTTGACCCACAGCCATATGTCATGGTTAGCGATGGTTCATGGTTTATGATGGTTGTGTGATGGCTAATGCTGGTTCATGATGGTTGATGATGGCTATGTCATGCTTAATGGTTGTGAACTATAGGTGATCTAGTGATTTTTTTATGACATGGTTAATGATCAGAAAGGACTACAACCCATCATTGAGTTGTCATTGAACTCATTTGAATGCTTATTACTGGTAATTAATCCATACTGATGTTTGTTTGGCGATTGTGCATTAGTGGAATGATGGTTGATCAGTGCTATGACGGTGAAGTAATTAGTGTTGAATTTTTGGCTGTTCACAACCATAGTGAAACACTGATGAATGAAAATGGTTGACAATCGCAAATATATACACAGATTCATGGCCAACAACGATGACAAGATGTGGTTGAACAATGCTTGACAATGGTTACTTGCTACCAGTAATGGTTGATTAACTAGAATAAAAACTGATGTATTCATATTGATTGGTACGGGTAGTAAACACATGGCTAGTTGTGGCACTTTCATTGTTTAACAATGGTTCATTGCTCTATGACAAATAGTCAACGATTAGCAATTGTTGGTAACTATTCAACATGGTTCGTAAAATACTTCGTCATTAGTGATCATGACTTAAGTTTGGTCATTACCACCATCAATCTTATCGATATGCATAATATTCATGATTAATCATTCATAATTTGATTTGATATCTGTCACCATTAGTTGATAATGACTTAATTATTGATTCACCATTACGTCATTACTGTTCCTGGTCAACCATTACTTCACCATGGATTAGCCGCCTCCACTTATCAGCCCCCGAACGGTGTCTGAGATGTCTGGCGTTCAGGGCGACATGCAGGGACACAATGTCTGACTTGTCAAAGAGCTCCTGAAAATCAAAGGTGTGCTCTCTGGCCGATTAAGCATGCTCAAGTAGTGGTCAATAGGTTAAGTAGTGGTCAATAATGGATAGTTAGCGGTCAACTATGGAATAACACTTTACCAAATGGATCCAAATGGTAGATGTGGCATTGGATGATTAGGGCTGTCGCTTGCCAAAGGGAACATGCAAGTATTGTGCATTGTGTTTGACGATTTGCAAACTATCTTTACTGTAAACGGACACATATACTTGTGCATATATATGTAGACATGTTGGAAGCTCACCGATTGCTGCGTCTAACATGAAGCTACCACATGTTCGGACCCCAAATCATTGGCAAGGCGCTGTTTGGGATTACAAACCGAAAAAACAAAAAGAACTTATGGGATCTACGCAGCATTTCATACTGATGCCTTTGGTTGATTGAAGTTCCGCAAGATGCCACAAGATTTGCATAGGAAGAACTGCCGCCAGTAAGTCAAACATGAAGTCTGAATCCTAGCTTATACCAACATTAACCACTAATTAACCATGATTAACCACTACTTAAGCATGGTTATTCAGTCAGTCACCAAGGTCTTGGGCGGTCTGGTTAGTGACAACTGTCCCGGTCGGCTTGATGCAACATTCAAAATCAGCAACAAGCTGTTGCTGGAGGCATGGCAAAGAGTCGCGTAGTATGTTCCTTTCATTTACATTATCAACCACTACTGTAATCAAACATTATTAAGTCATGATTAACCATGATTACGTCACTAATTCTATTTTCCCTTAACTCATGATTTCGTTGTTGTATCCACCATCAACCAGGCGATTTACTACTCTTGAATCAAAAGAAACCAATTAATACCTACTGGACTATGACATAGATATGCCAAGATTGTGTGTCTGAAAAGAACACCTCAAGTCTTTCAGTTTGACACCCGGGTCAAAGCCATGACTTAAACAGGGCCAAACCCGTAGCTGGTTGCCATTTCATCGTCCGATAGCATGATTGGGCTCTGACTTCACTGCGAGTTGGTGCCCTAAAATATGGATGGTTAATTACATTTTATTGCTATATATCATTGGTTAAAGGATGATACCTGGGGGGTCCCTATATCTTCAGCATTTCTGAATCACAGTTGTACCACTCAGGCACTGGACATGTTGGTTTGGCATCGTTTTTTATATGTGTCTAGAAATGGGTGGTTTGAAAGTGATGAAAAGGCATACCCAATAGGTACTTTGCAACTGGTCATCACCTTCATCTGGTTGGTGGTTTCAACCCCGACGACAAATATTAATCAACCAAGCAAACCTTGGTTCATCTTGGGGAAAACAAAACATGTCAATCAAACCACCAACAATTCTAGTTCTTTAACCATTCTTGTTGGCCATTATTTCCTATTATACCATTTACCACTATAATCCCCTATCAAACCTCTTTATTCCATTGCTTTGCTGCATCACTAACCTGGTGCCAGACACTACCACAGGTAGCCATGAGCGGTGCCTCAATGGACACCTGCTTCCCCAAGCTGTCGAAAGCTGGCTTCGGTCTTCGCGACCTCGCAGTGGCTGAGATGTCTTGGCTGATCAATCGACCCCGGGCCTCGATTCTGCTGAGTGGTTATGATCCCTCTGAAAAACATGTCTGTCAACCATCCCAAATGTGGACAATGAATGAACATACGAAACATGTTGGAAACATTTGAAAACGATCAGAACATGTCGAAAATCACATGGAAAACGACCGAAAATAAGAAACATGTTGAAAACCCCACTTCAACCAGGATTGGTTTTCCCTTTCCAGTAGCCAGACCCTGAGCATTGGACCATCCCAGAATCTCCGAGGGTCCAAAAGCTTTGAAGAGCTCAGCAGTCCTGGTGGATTCGAGCGATTGGAACAAGCTTTGCCAGTGAGGGGGTTGCCACACAGGGGGTGTGTGTGCTCATGGAAGGAACTTTCCAACAAAAGGCATGGGAAGAATGCAGTATAGAATCTATAAGATATGATTTGTGGTGGAGATAAGTGTGCTACTATGAATTCAAGAACCCAACTCAGCTTGTCCATAGATCGAGGGATACATGAAAACTGTCAAAATAAAGTAATTAATTCTTTTCGGGTGTGCCGCATTTCAATTTCTGGGGGTCCATCTGTAAACAAACTGTTCTTTGATTTTCACAGATGGAGTCTTCAAATCTAGATAGAACGCATCGATCTTCTCCTCTGGCTTCGCTTTTTATGCAGCACAAGTCAAGTTTCAAAAACAGGGTTAGGTTGGCTTCATTTGAACCATTTCTTTTGATGGATGCTGGGCAAGGCAATCTACCGACAATCCCAAATGAAGGGTAATACCTGGACTGGAGTTTATTCCCAAATCATCTGACTTCATCTTACATTTAGCACAATACAAGCACTCCTCGCGGGTCCAAACAAACATCAAGTCAACACGTAAAGAATATCGATAAAGAACCAAATTACCAAGAAAACATATATAATTACCAAAAATTACCAAATAAATCTACCTTTGGGATCCCAAATGGGTACATGAAAGTATCACAGCCGTTGAGTCGATGGCTTCCTCCACAACGGCTCCCAGGGGCTCCACAGCATCTCAATCTCCCAGGCCCACGATACCAACGACCTGAGTTGCCGCGATGCCAAGGGTTGGTTAACGCTTGGATTTTGCCAGACGTGCCAAGGGAAAATTCCTGGAAATGACGTGCCAACTTGTTTTTTTGAAAATCAGGGGAAAATGTTGGAAAATCACAGGATTTAAGGAACAAATCTTGGAAAATCATACGATTGTCTCGCTTGAGAGGCTGGTTCTCAGCCAACTGACTCTTTGTTTAGTGGCTGAGCATACTTGCACTATCAACTCTTTGTTTAAGTTGTAGAAACTTTTTCACGACAGTTGGAGTTGGAACTAAATCGATATGCTGGATGCGGCTGGTACAGCTTCACCGGCTCCCAAATTGGATGTGTCTCACAACTATGGCCGCCATGACTATAGCTTTGACCACATGCTGTGAGTCTTGTTCCGAGGACGCTGCCTTGTCTTTGATCTCCATACCGCCAGAGGAATGAACCCAACCACCAGCCCGCAACGTCCTGCACGAAGCTCCATGTAATGAATAAACGTGGCTCGCAAGAGGGGGTCCTCAAGTTTCCAGTAGTGATATAGCAGAAATATAACCGAGCATAAACACCACATATGTGCATTGGGTCAAGTGACTCTCGGTATGCCATCAACATGATAGTGGTTGGTGCATCCATGTTCAAAGGAAGTAATGCACTACATAGTCATAGATGGTAGATCGCAGTGTAAATCCAAATGTCCTTGTGAATTGTGTAGCATACTGACACAATGTCATTGGGCCGCCATTCTCACGACAAAATGGTACCTGTCGGCTAAGAATGCAAACAGTGTCAAAAGGATGTTTTTTCACCAAAACTTGCTCCAGTTGTCCTATCGGTTTGGGTACGAGGCAACACTGCAACAGGACCGGGAGTGTTGGAACACTTATGGCCTGATATGATGCACTTTCACCAAGCTGCACAGCAGTCAGAATTAATAATATATACTAATACGCGTACACATATGTAGTTATGCACATAGACTAATACATGCAGCAATCATGTATTTTGCAATGTTTTGCATGCATATCATGTACAATAGAAAGGGTAGAATATGGAATAATATGATGTACTATGTAAGTTTTGAGGTATAAACAGATCAGAATGAATTAATCATATGGTGTCATATATATATATATATATATATATATACCTACATGATATGTCATAGGGTATTAAATATAATGACTATGACTACACGACAAACCATAGTTATTTAACCATGAAATGGTACTATAATATGTAAAGCTCAAACATTTGCAATGTGCCATGCCGAGCCCGCGTGCCATGCCCGCTTTCCCTTTCGTTCGGTGCCTCTCGGAGGCCGGGATCTCTCGATAGACTGCCAGGGCTAGGCCCACCTGGCCATAGATTTGGATAGCAGGAAACTATGAGCTGAATAGATACATGGCGTAGATTTTGGATGGCCATACGTTTTGGAGAACCTGCAAATGCCCGCAACTTGGAACTAAGAGTTTTTCTTAACCTCCAACGCTTGGGAACTTCGAAACATGAATAGATCAATGGGTTGGAATAGCCCAAAACTTCTGGGTGGCCCAGTGGTAGTGATGGACTTGAGCGCCAAGCACCGGCCAAGTATGCTGACCCAGGCCTCTCGTGCGCTTGTTTTGTAGGCAGTCTAATCCATGGTTGATCCAGATTAGTAGATACATCAGAATCAACATCACACATGGTCACACTACATGGTATATCAGGTCGTGTACTGTTATAATTAGTTTCATATTGGTTCTGATGCTTACCACCAGTCGCGAAGCATAATCCACAATGGATCACTACTGACTATACATTGATGTTCATGGATAACCATGTCCAGCAACTATGGTTCGTTACTCATCAATGAAAAAATACGCCATGACTATCAACTTCCATTCTATCTATTTAAACATGTATATACACAAATATGTGTATATATATATATATATACATATATAAATATCATATCATACATATAAAATGAAATGACTGTTACAGGCTTACAGCTAATAATGTTCTATTATCACAATTTATTACATAAATATAGCTCTGGTTGGTGATTTCAACCCCTATGAAAAGTATTAGTCGACCAACCAATTGTTATATAATGATTACTAGGGACAATAAAAAATGTTTGAAACCACCAAGCAGTTATATAGATATATAATTAATCTATATGCAATTACAGCATAGTTTTATTACATAATATAGTTATTATGAGTTTGATAAAATCTTATCAGTAACCCCATGACCCCGGTCCGCACCGACAGCTCGGCCACTGAGTCGGTGGAGTAAGCTGGCACCTGGCTGGGCCCCATGGTGGAACCTGGGAAACCTATCCGGGCCTTGGCCCTGGGATGCCAAAAACCTACAGTTTCACATGGTTTTGCAGGGAACTTCCCTGATCTTTATTTCCATGGCAAATCATGAAAGAGTGCAAAAGCAGCGCCACCAGCAACGCCCCAAGAACACCACCACGAGAAACAACAACAACAACAACAACAACAACAACAACAACAACAACAAGCAGCAAGAAATGCGAACCACAACAGCAACAAAAGCAGAGGTAAGAACACCTTTAGCACCGTGATTATCACAACCACAATGGCGACAGTGAGTGCTATGCCAACTGGTTGCTTCAGAATATATGGGTCCCTGACAACACTCACAGTAATCGACAATTACAGTACACATGCAGCCGAAGAACATCAAAACAACCTTCACCACTGACCATCCAAGCATGCATTGGGACTCTCAGATTCATCGGTTCGCTGAACACTTGTAAGACGAAAACCCGTCAAACTTAGAGCACTGAGGAGCCATGCTGGTTCTTTGGGAAACTCACTTATTCGCTCAGCCCTTATGGACGGGTCATCACCGCTCAGTGGGCAGTTTGGACTACGCTTGGCACGGCTGTTGTTTGTTGGAATATCATCCTGAATTATATCAATTGGGGTACCTCATATAAGGATATATAAGGCAATGAACAACATGAGACATATCAATTCACAACACCATCAATAGGGTGGTGCTTTATTCACCGCTGGATCTCCCAGGAACAATATTGAATCTAACCGACCACTTTAGGGGTCCTCATTTGTGGAAGCTGGTTCCAAATGTCGCCAGAACGTAGTTTGACTGTCATCCAGCAAAGAGCCTCGAATGACTCACCTCCAACTACATAAAGCACCTGCCTGGTACACAGGCCATTGGCCAGTCTTTGTTGTCACATCCCTGTCGTTGTTGGTAAACTGCTGCACAAAAATCCTGCACCAGACTGCTATTTTCATCCCATCGCCATTGGATCCTTGGGTGACTACGATAGCTTCCTATCTATGCCTTCTGGGCTCCCACCAGCCAAGGTCGTGGCTCATCACTCTCCAACGTGGTGGTCTAAAAGACACTGCCATCGCAGGGAACCCGGGCGTTCACAACGGAGATGCCCCTCTCCTTGCACGCCTGCAGCTGGGCCCCAAGGACTAGTTCTGCATCCTCGAGGGGAAAGGCCCAAATGAAAAAGGTTTCCTATAAATGATCAGAAATGAGGCCATAGGGGTACCCCAAAGAAATGTTTGGTTTAATGCTAATAATGGTTAGGTTAATATTGAATGATTTATATAGGGGTTTCCTGTTTTGAGAAACACCCAGATGGGAATGGATGGGCATGGATGGGCATGGTATCCGGCCATGCCATCCTCACAAAAAACCTCCTCCCACAGCTCCAATCGGGCAAATCTGATCAACACGTCATTCACCACTAGATCTACCTCCAACTGGGGAAAACTGCAAAAGAGGTCAAAGCTGGACTGGTTAGAACAGGGGAACTTAGGTGCACACCCAGAATCGCGCGACAAACTCAGATGGATCCCAATTGTGTGCGTGTTCGCTTGCAAATCATACATTTGTACGTGTATACTTGTAATATACTATGTCCTATATGTGCGTGAACAAGGCACATCTTTCAATCATGGTTTCATACAATACACATTTAATGTGCATATGGCCTCTGTCCACTTCTCCACTTCCATGTGCACCAAAGCCCATGCAAAGCAGAATATGTCAAACAAATGTGATCAGTTTGTGATTAGATCATGATTAGTCGAACTCAAGAACAGCTGGTTTTGTCGGTGCGTGACACCAAAGTCAGTTTACACAAAACCACTACATCGCCATCATCGCATCACGTGAACATTCTGGCTTAGAGTCGCTTGTCCATGTCAAGGGTGTGGTTTTATCTTTTTTATCCAACCATACAACATCCAACAAAACTATCACTTGATCATTGCAAGATATGACAGATGATGCGCGTCACCATTATCAGCTGGTCCCTGATGCATTGTTCGGCTGTAATCCATCTTTCTGCCACTGGTTGATGCCTCCAGGTCCACATGATTGAAGCCAGTAAAGGACACGGCCACCAGCTTGCAGTTTGGATGCCTCAGCGTATGGCCAAGTTGCTTGTGATATCAGCCACTTACTGCAAAGGGTATGGTATCCCTCTACTTGTTGGCTATGCATGGTTATGCATGGCTATGCATGGCTATGCCATCTTTTTTCATGTTTATCACTTCCATCATCTTCTATCCCTATCTGAACTTCTGTCAGTTGGACGCACAAATGAAACCATACTCCATGAGTAGCTACACGAAGCGAAGTTAATTGTGACCCAACATTTACCTCTCGTGTCAGCCGACACGAAGCAACCGTTGTTTGTCTTGAGTCACTGAACTTGGTACTTACCCTTTGTTCCTTAAGACTAACTGGTAGCTACCCTAGTACATACCTATATACCCTCTGGTAAATCAACATGGCAATGGAAAATCCATCATAAATGGATCATTTTGAGGGGTTCTCTATGAAATAGAGTGATTTTCCATCACCATGTTGAATTAGCGAAGGGTGATACAGGTGGTACCCCCCCCCCAAATCTTCGTGTCACCTGAGCAAATGCTTGGCTTTCAAAGGAGCCCTCAGAATCGGTTGGGGATCTGCAGCAGCGACGGCGCGGCGAAACCATGGCGCCCTGGTCTCCAGCCATCGCTGAAATGGAGACCAGATCCGAGAAGGAAACCAATGAGTGCTACAACAGTGTGCGGTGAATCCCCATGTGTTAACTCATGTAACCAGTTCCAGCTACAACAGGGAACCAAGTGCTAGATAAATATATGTATATGTTGCAGTTACATGTGTTATATGGAGGTTTCTCAAAATGGGGTACCCCAAAAATGGTTGGTTTATTGCTATAAATGGTTGATATAGGATGATTTTTGGGTACCCCTATTTTGAGAAACACCCATATGTGCTCTATAACCACCTCTACCCACGTTACCTAGTCCCTGTTCTTGGCACCATCACGACAACGCAGAGCCCGCCAAGGCACTTGTCCAGCACCTCCTTGGTCACTGGGTTCGTCACCTGGCACCATGGACACTCCAACGATCAGTGATAGATGGGGGGGGTTCTTGAGCCATTAATAGCTACTTATGATGGTTTTATAAGTAGTCATGAGTAATAAAACCATATAAAACCCCCAAACTTACGAACGGTTTTATTACTTATGACGACTTAAAATGAATACTCATGAGGAATATTTGATGATTTAGGGGGTCCCCTATTTTCACAAAGAGCCATTGAAGAATGCTTCGTGAATCGTCATCGACTCGGTGAACGTCACCATCCGCGCCATCATCATCATCATCATCATCATCATCATCATCATCATCACCATCATCATCATCATCATCATCATCATCATCACATTACTAAAGCCACCACCAACATCATCAGATCATCATTGCAGCCGTGTGTGAATAGATCTTGCATCACCATGCCTCACTGTCATTTCCACAGCCATTCCTTAAAGACCCTCCACTCCACGCGCTGCACATCGGCGAGTCCAACTGTTTCGTCATTGCCAGCATGACTGGACAACAAGACATCTCTTTGAGGGGTCACAAAGGGCCCCTTGGGGTTCTTGGCTGTTTGTGGGCTCCCAACTGTAACCAAAAAACTGAGAGACATAACTAACATAACCAGCATCAAACAGCCCAAGGTTGGAAGCAGCACTTTTGAGGCTTCGCATGATTCGCTCTGTCTTGGATTCTGTCCTGGTGCATCCCTGCGGTTCAAGTTCAGTCCACCTCTGCAAAGAAACAACCGTTTATACCAAACATGTGTGTGTTTCAAAAATCACTTGCATCATGCCTGCTTCTGTCCAGAAGCTATGGATTTCGGGTCACCAATTCAATCCCACCGTTACGCTGATCAGTGACACAGCGGCTTTGGATTTGCTTTTGTTTTTCGCAGAAGATTCATCCGCAAACCGTCAGGGCGTAGCCCCGGATCTCACAAGCTGCCGGATTTGTCCATGCCCCACCGTAGTTTCACAAGTCGCCAAAGGTCTAGTCATTGATTTTGATTCTCCCAAGTGTTGCGGGACGTCGTGGGAAAACCAAAACCAGCTTTCAACCCGTTGGGGGCTCTCCTGACTGTCTGACTCAGCCTGTTTCAAAACAGTCTTACCAGGCTGCTAGCCGAGGCAACGCCGCGAAAAAGACTTTAGGATGCTGAGAAAGGCGAAGGGCGTCCTAAAAATCGAGAGCAGTTCTGAAGCCGACGTAGGGATTTTGATGTATTCTTGTTGGCTGCGGCTGGGATTGGCCAAAAGAGCTTTCGCTGGAAACCAGAAATCCACTGATGGAATCCCCTGTGACAACGATCAAACAGCTGGGTTTTGGTGCGGTTCCAGTTTCATGTTCACGCCGCACTTCAGCACAAAGCTGGTCTCAACATGTTTCAATCCAACTGGAGGGGGGGTCACGTTCGCAACGGAGTGTAAGAATCCCCTCAACCATGAAATCTGAATGTTTGCACTACTAGGGAGGACATCCAAAACAGAAACCTAAAACCTCCTAAAACCTCCTAAAACCTCCTAAACCCATCGTCTTGTTTTGCATTCCATCTCCGGCAGCTTGCGGCAACTGTCTGATTCAGCTGAAAGTGCAGAAACTCAGACCCGATTTTTCTCCTTCTCAGGAAGGTAGTGGTAGGTGCCTGCCGCATCCACTCGTCCAGGAACAAAGGTCCCACCCACAAAGCTGGTGAGAAAGGCGGAATGGTGACGTTTCTTCTCATGCTTCGCCCATTCAGCGGGTGTCCTTGGTAACGCAGCGAAGAAACCAACGACTTTGACTGCAAAGAGGTGCAGTTGGATCAGCAAGACATTACCAAGTGGGAGACTTTCAAGGAACTCAGATCATGCGTTGATCGTTTTACTGGATTGTTTTGAACCATCAGGAGAGACATGCAAGTATATTCCCTTGATTTCATCAGCAGCTAGATCCTGGCCCAACCATGGACCAACTTGACAAACACAACTACTTGACTGTAAAAGTCCAGCAGCAACTTGTAGTTGAAGGCAGCCTAAGCAATCGTCAAGCGCTAGTCATCGCTTCATAGAGGTTCATGATGGCCTCCCGGGTCCATGACCAACAAGCAGCAATCAATCGTTGGGGATTCGGGGTGTCTAGCCAATGGCTTTGCTTCTAGGAATACGTAGGAATACGTACTACGATCAGGATAATCTTATCAAGCTCAGCGAACTCTGCTCTAGCTTTGTTCTGTGCTACTGGGACCCTCTGGCAGACTAATCTGTCAATAGAAAATCATCCAAACAAATCATGGTTCTAAAGGTTTTCACTACGAAAATGATGATTTTCAATCTATCTAGGTGAGCTTTGATGTCCTACTGTGTGGGATGTGTACCCTGGACCCATGCTGTGACCTCATCCACGCATTGAAATCGTGGAGCCAATGTCTAGTAGTTCGACCATGGCATAACCAACCATCAGCCTGGCAGCCATCATCCCATCCGTCCCAGCCCTTGAGCCCAAGTGTCTTTCCCATGCCGTTCTTGGAGGCCAACAGCCTCAGAGCGCCGGACCCAGGCTCCCGGGGCCGCGAGGATCAGCGGAAGCGGCGCCAGCATGCGAAGCAACAGGCTCTTGGTCACATGTTGAATGGTAGCCATTACCAACGAGTCAACTCCAGAGTTGAGAGCATTAAACTTTGCTACTCACGCTCCTTTTTGTGCCCTGAAAAATGTCACTGAATCCAGCATTGTCAGCAACAGCAATGAAACCCTCGCCACAACTTTCGGACCACTCAGTGAACTTCCCAACTTGGAGGTGCGGTCCAAATATGATCCCGGAAATAAGGAGAGTGGTCCAACCGCTGGAACATCACGTGTCATGCGTGTAACCACAGTATCATGTATATGAAAAGTAATAGATATGAAACATGCAGATATGAATTGATTAGTCTATAAAGGCACTAATACTCAGAATAAACATTTACACAATTACATATTGATTAATTGATTACTTATGCAACCCAATGTAGAGACGTGTTTACAAATGCACAACTGATACACTTCGTCTCGCAACATTCGACGTCGTGCAGGCGAGGGACTCGGGATCTGCTTCGATGATCATCCGAAGCATGGCCTGCAGAGCCGGCATGGGTCCCGGGGTTTTGAGTGAAGGGCCACCGGGTAACGGCTACAGCTAAAGCCAACCACCACCCAAATCTAACCAAAGATGGCTTGTGATTTACAAGCTTGTGGGGATCTTCATAGTGTTTGTCATGATAGATGGATCCAGGTGGAATAGTTGTTGACTTGACAACTAAAACAGACAATTATACTGGAAAAATCTTACTCAACTTGCAATATGCAACGTTTCAATGCCGCAATGCCTCAAATAATTGGTGACATTTATCGCCTTTAGCCTCAAGCATGAGTATCATAATCATAATCATGAAACGGGGATCTGGACATTGTTGATGTTTTAAAGTACATTAAACCAGTTCTGTAAGGTTGCAGAATCTTAAGCCTTTCATTTCCCTCAAATGCGACCCTTGATGGCCCTAGTCAACTGAAACTGTCAAATGTGCCGTCGCAGTCTGCTTCAATTCAGCCGCTCGAAGCTTTCATGGTGGCTTTTCATCTAATTCCCAGAATTAGGATCCCTGTTTCACTTCCAAAGCTCTGCTTCTACAGAAGCAATATCGATCATTCAGAATGTGGTTGTTGCAATCGATTGAAGTGGTTGCTACATGAACAAATATGGGGGGGTTGTTCGAATTGGGGACCTCAAAAACCGGTTGGATTATTACCAAAAATAGTGAAACAAAAATGATTTGTGGGTACGTAGCCCTATGTTGGGGGAACCACCATATAGTTCTCCCATGCCCTGGTTGCAAAAACCAAGCAACCATCAACCAATCTCACCAGGCCCCACTGAGGTCCACACGTGAATTCGCTCCACACCTCCGGTATCCACACTGGCTGAAGCTGCAATCTCGGCCGCATTGATGGCGCATGCTTGGTTCGAAATGCTTATGATCCTATGACTCAAGGTACTTGGGAACAATGGCAGGGCGATATAGGACTTGTAGAAACAGTGATTAAACATGATAGATTAAACAATAAATAGCAGCATTAAGACAGTGATCATACTTACCCTTCTGAAGCTGGTGATTACATGAATGGTACGCCGTACAGAAACACACCCCAGGTAGTCCCCTCCACAGTCGATTGACGCCCAAAACATGGCCGCCGTGCAGGCGGATGGGCCCTTTCTGAGGGAATGGATGTGGTGGGGATGTATCTGCCCGGGCTGGGGACGTGATTGACCAGAGCTTCGCAGACGATTTACTTCATAGAACCAGCTAACCCACATTGAGTCACTAACCAGCTATACATTATATAACCCAAACTGATTGATTTCACTCACAGTCACCATAGAACCATGCAGCTAACCCACACTGATTGATTAGTCAGCCAACGCACATTGATTAATTTCAGTTGAAGTCACTTGCCACTTTTTAACAGGACAAGAAGGCCGATGTGACCCGGACAAAACTTGTGGATGACCAGGAAACTTTTGAGTTGGCTGCTTTCTTCAGGAGCCTCAAATCACATTACCATCCGAACTTCGCCTCCGAAATAACCTCATGGAATCCCTTTTTCAATGCCAAATAGCGAATCACCAAGTAAACAAATATAAACACGTTTGGTGACTTGCTAATTATTTGACACATGTTACAGTACCTCCTGGACTGCCAAGATGTGTGTAAGGTCCGGGAGTCATTTCAACACATTTTCACCTTACACAAAGGCTTGCGTCAGCAAATGACCTCCAAGTTTTGACTTTTCCAACTACAGTTGGGTCGTCCGCTGTTTCAAAAAGATGAACAAGGAGATATGGTGGTTTCTTAACATAGTGAAACCCCAAAATGGTTAGTGTATTACTATAGAGTATATTATATAAATGGTTAATAGACTGGATGATTTGGGGGTACCGGTAACATCCAGCGAAACATGGGGTTCCCGTATGCCTTGAGAAACACCCATATAAAATCTCCAGCTTGCAACGGTTTTCTTTGTTTTTTCGGAAACTGCCCGACATGTTTCCAACCCTCAAACCCACCATTGATTAGAAACACCATTGGTTCCAGTTTACCCTTCCCGCAGAATCGACTGAGGCATTGACGTGAAGCACCTCGGCTATCAAATGAAGTCGAATGCAGTGAAGGACACTGGTTATCCTTTGCAAAAAACGTTGGAAGGGCATCCTTCAAGGCAGGTGTATCAGTTTACTGATCAAGCAGGGGCTGTTCATCTGCTGGAGGTTCCTTACATCACCTATGTCCCACAAGGTGGCGAATCATCAGGAGTTGTTTCAATGGTTCATGCCGAATTCTATTAGTTTAGCCATATGTACACATGAATACTTGCACATTAATATGCACACCGAACATTATCTAGATGTGATTTACACGTGTAATACCTTGCATATTGATGTGACACCTCACGCAGTAGGCAAAACCCTGGGAAGGCAATGTGTTCCATGCCATGGTCCAGTCAAGGCGCGGTGTGACCGATGTTCGGGGAACGTACTTTCAGATCTGCACCCGCAGCAATCAGCAGTCGGATGTCATCAACCTGGAAACCAATGGGGTTGTCCAGTTGCATGGTGGTACCCTGTACCCCCTTGGAAATACATAGATCATCATTCATCACTTGGTACTGAAACTGCTGAGGGATGTCATCGGTAAGGAAACTGCCAGTAACTTGAGCATGTCTGAGGAAAAACTACACACCATTGGCCTGGCTCCGCCTACAACAGCTAGGATCAGCATGCCGTTCACGTGGATTACCATTGGGCATGCGCAGCATGTGCCCCTGAGAGTTACCATGTTCTCACATGTGCATATATAAATCTATGGCGTATGGTCTGAACGAAATATGGCGTATGTGTGTGCAAGTATGTAGGGGTATGCATGTAAGTGTATGCATGTAATTGTATGCAGGAAGATGTGTATATGTCACTGCAAGCATGTGAGTGCTCTCTCTCTATATATATATGTCTGTAATGTGTGCATGTATGCATGTACACATAGAAGATAGTGAAAGTGCCTGATAATGATGCGTACATTGATGGGCCATGCATGATACTAGTTACATTTGTTGGCAAGCACATGTAAAACAGTGCGTGGCTTATGGGGCCCTGCTCTGCTTCACAGGAACATCAATCATAGTAGCCTCTATGAGCTACACTGGACATCAAAAAACAAATTATAGATTTGGACCCTCGATTATGTTTTTTGATGACATCC
>VSDK01014928.1:253839-276871 GCA_009767595.1 Symbiodinium kawagutii
AGATAGATAGATAGATGGATAGATAGATAGATAGATAGATGGATAGATGGATAGATAGATAGAATAGATAGATGAAATAGACAGACAATTGGATAGCCAGATTCAGATGGCTAGATGGGTCGATAGATAGACAGATAGGTAGACGAAACGAGAGTCAGATAGATAAGTAGATAGATAGTCAGGTAGAAAGACAGAAAGATAGACAGATGGACACATAGATGATCAGACAAATAATTCGGTAGATAGATAGACAGATAGATAGATAGGCAGATAGATAAATAGATAGATGGACAGGTAGATAGATAGATACATAGACAGAAAGATGACGAGATAGATAGTGAGGTAGATAGAAAGACAAGTACATAGGCAGATAGATAAACGAATAGATCATCAGATAGATAGATAGTAATAGATAGATAGATAGATAGACAGTCAGACAGACAGAAAGAAAACTGATCCACTGATAGAAAGATAGCTAGACAGATAGGCTGCCAGTCAAGTGGCCAGATCGATGCTCACATTGGTAGGAAGTCAGGCCCAAGTGATGTTCAGTTCTCGGATCCCTCGGACAATCAATCGTCGCAACCACAACTGCACACTCCTATAGTGCTCCTATCTTGGAAACTTCCGCCACCGCCTTGTGCGGTACTACTGGTACTATGGGATAGCATCCCACAATAATGGTTAAACAACTACAGCATGGTGGTTTCTCAAGCCAGTTTGGGGGACCCCAAAAATTGATGGTTCATTACTAAAATGGTTCCTATTGGATGATTTGAGGGACCCCTATTTTGAGAAACACCCATTTGTGAATCAAAAACAAAGTTGTTCGCAGTCGTTCCAAATAGAACTTCCAGCACTCACCAAACATGAAGCACAATTCTGAATTGGGCGTACCATGGTGTACCATAAACTCGAGATTGCCTTAGACTCATGGAAATCATGCCACTCACGGGTTGCTCTAAGTCTAAGGAGATGTTAGGTGTACCAACTCAGAACACAATCTCGACACGTTGATACACAATCTTTGTTGCCATGTACATGCAACTGGCGCTAAGTGGATGGTGGTAATTACCTCCACTTGTGATACTGCCGCGGGTATAACTTCATGCAGGCAGATCTTGGGCGGCCCGTCGCCTCATGGCCCGGTGAGTAGCCATCCTTGTAACAAGAAATGATGGCCTTAGCGCACGGCCCCAGGTGGCTGATGCGAATGGTCAACGAGTTTGCTGAAGGAATGGCGCTTAAGATTGCTGGATGGGGGGGGTTCTCAAGTCATAGGGAATTCCCAGACTTATTGTTGGTTTATTTCTATAAATAGGGAATTCCAAGAGTTATGATTGGTTTATTTCTCTTAAATTTGTTCATATAAACGATGATTTGGGGGTGCCCCTATTTTAAGAAACCACCGAAAGAGTGAGCGACTGGTTAGCGAATGGCTCAGGAAAGACTTCTGAATGGTTGACGACAAATGGACAAACATGGTGTATGACGGATGGTATACAAAGTAAATCTAAGTAACATGACATATACAAATCATTCTTTTTATGTTTGTCTATGGACCGGTTACAACCATAGATTATATGATGATGATTGATTATGATCGGCAAATAGACGATAACCGATTCTGGCTGGGATGAACCGGTATGAAAAAGCACATGGCAAGAAATATGAAAAACAACTGTATGGTGTTGCTTGATATATTCTACGCAGGCTGTTTTGACTAGCTTTCCGGAGTTGCAGTAACTCCGAATCTCATCTGGTTTCCATCAACCTTTGACTCGCTCTGGTACTGAGTATACAACAGGATGGTCAGTATACTATCACAACCCATCATCCACCATCGAACGATTCTGTAAATCATCTAACCCAATCCTTAATCGTAACCATCTGGTGATTTCTCATAATAGGCTACCCCAAATCATCAAATATGAGTTATCACTAGCAATAAACCCTCCTTTTTTGGGGGTCATCTTCTTCAAGAAACCACCATGCATCAGGTAACCAACCCCCATCATTAGCCAATGTTTTCACTTTGGTTTTCCCTATTTACAAAACTATTTTCCCATTGATATATCCCAATCCTCAACCACAGCGTGGACCTCCGCTTGCCCCCAACCCCCAGCGACCCTGGCGGGCTTCCCAACCGGATCTGGATGTCTTGGAATGCTCTTGGTCATCTCTGCGCGCTTCAAATGCGCTTCGAACTCATGCCTTGGATGGTGGCCAGGATGAAAAAACTTGGGGGTAGGAGATGGCCTCCCAGCATCTCCAGGTTGCAAAGGTGCTTAGCTGGCAACCATGGGGATATGATGCTTTCTCAGAGTAGGGGTTTTAGAGGACAATTGATGCATGGGGGCTTATGGGGGATTATAATTGTGAATAATCATAGGGGGATAATCACCAACAAGAGTGGCTAAACAACTAATGTAAGGCAGTTTCTCGAGTCATAGGGAACCACCTCAAATGGATTGTTTATTACTGCAGAATGGTGATCATGGATGATTTGGGATACCCTATTTCAGTGTGAGAAACACCCAGAATGGTTTATTTTATTGATTGGTTCATTGATTGGCTCATCGATTGGTTCATTGATTGGTTCATTGCTGGTGAATCACCGGTGATGGCGACAGTGCTGGTTCATGGTTCGTCAATGGTTGATGCTGGTGAATTCATGGTGAATTGATTAGTGATAATGGTTGATCATGATTGGCAAAATGCAACTAACTTTGAACTTTACAATCTTTGTTCATCCGTCATCAGTCATAAATGGTTTCTACTGGTGAATAGTTGCCAACAGCTACTACTGGGATGATTGTACAAGTGTAGTTGATAAAAGCAACATTGTCAAGTGTTATAAAGTGTGAACCACTAGTTCGAATCCTGATCAACTACTGTTGGGAATTAACAGTAGACTTACATGGAATTATCATCATTACACATCATTAGGCATTCTCCAATCTCAAATATGAATTCTTCATTCACCACCGTCACCTGCTATATACACCACCAGCAATATCATATAGCAGCCTGTCAGTGAATCAAATCCCACAGCACCGGACCCTTATGATGTTCTCTGTGTGTGTGTTTTTGTCTTCTACTTGTTGTGAATATAAAGACACCATGTAATCGTCACCTCAAAAGTGAACACAATGCTTTTCTTGGCAAATCCAATTGCCAATTTTGGTTAATATTTGGCATCCATGGGCCATAGCCATAGACGTCATGGCCGTATACCCTGGTATTTGTCATGCACCAGCCGTATAAGTTTCCACTGCCGCCAGGTGAACCCCGAACTGTTGACGCGAAACAAAAAGCATGGGTGCCAGTGATGCTACAGATACAACGAGGGCTTGTGACTGGTGGGTCATATGCCAACAATCTTCGGGGTCAGCAAGGGGCAGTTGATCTGGTGACTGATGATTCACTAATACAGTATTTTGTTTGAAATTTATTACGTAGTTTCAATGCATGCTAATCAACAAAACTGATAACAAACATTAGGATCCAAGGATGGACAGTTAGCATGATTGTGTATCAGTTGGAAAGCACACAAAATTGAATGAGAATGAGCTTACATCTGTATATAATATTATATCATGCATGCATGATACATCTGTAAATACATATATATATATACACATATCTATTTACTTATGCATATTATATATATATATAGATAGATATATATATATATATATCAATCAATGTATACATATATGTATGCAATTATATATATATATATAAGTATATAGATGCGGGTAGACCGTCCATGACCATCCAAAACTATGTCTAGGCATCCCGTACCTAAATTTCTTTCCACATCTTTGCTCCCTGAAGCTCCCCCCATTTCCAACGAGCCAGGGTAGGTTCAGTGATGATTCACCGATAGCAGATGGGTCCCAAGCAATGCAGCCCCCAATGTCTCGCAAGCATCCCAAAGATTCCCAATCCAACAGTCCCAAAAGGATTTTTTGGGATGCTATTGTCACTGTCTGATTCCCAAAAGATTCCCAATAGCATCCCAAAGATTCCCAAACCAACGCTTTTGGGATTCCCAATCCAACAGTGTCAATAGTGTTTGGGAATGTTCTGTCAAATTCCAATCCACGAGTTTGCACACCACTATCGTACCAAATGTCGTTTTTTGGGGGAAGCGACATTCATGAACGCTAAATCTTACAGTAGTGGCTTTAGACTCTTCAGTCACTTCGGGATGTTCATCACAAGTGATAGAACCAACCCCGCCAACGGCCGAAGCGTTCATCTACAACGGCCCCGTTGTGGTCAGCCAGGAAGCAATTGCAACTGCAGGTCGCGATGGGACGCATCTTTCGGCAAGACGCAACCATGGTTTATCAGCTCCTAAGGAGCGCCGACATCACCCTGCCGGACCCTGATGGCAGGTGCTTGTCCGCCAAAACTGGTTGGGGGTTTCAACCCCTTGGAAAAATGTTAGTCAACCAGCTATTTGTTGAAAATCCAAAAATGCTTGAAACCACCGATCAGAAATTATTCGAGAAAAAAACAACTCACAAGAAATCATCAAAACCTCCATGAGCTACTGGCAGCACACCTATTCCTTCATCTTACAAAACCTAATCTATTCTTATAATTATTCGTGTATCATTCTTACAATGTTTTTGTCTATTGAATTCGTATTAGCCAAGAACCACCTTTTCCAATAAAATTCTATGAGCTTTTCCTGAAAATGAAGTCTAATAAATTCTACTAGTCAGATTCCATTAGCTTATTCCAAAACAAATGAATTCAAATAGTCAGATTCCATTAGCTTCTTCAAAAACAAATGAATTCTAATAGTCAGATTCCATTAGCTTCTTCAAAAACAAATGAATTCTAATAGTCAGATTCCATTAGCTTCTTCAAAAACAAATGAATTCTAATAGTCAGATTCCATTAGCTTCTTCAAAAACAAATGAATTCTAATAGTCAATTCTTTCTATGACATCTAATTTAAATACATTTTAATAGTCAATTTCCGAGTCAAAGTCACTTCTCTTTTCGGTGTCCTGTCTCACTTCTGCTGGATCTCTGGGCGGCAGCATGGCCACGGCCGCGGCAGCGGCGGGGGGGGGCACCGCGGCCGGGTTCGCCGCGGGGTTCAGGCGCCCGCTGCTGGTGACGCGCGGCCGTGAGGCCGCGGAGGGCAACGCGCCCGGCATCACGGGGCTGGGCAGAGCGCCAGGCGGAAGAACGCCGGGACGAGGGAACCTGGGAGCAAGTGGAAAGAAGTCATCAACTATGATGTTTGACTAGTATCTGTTTAACTAATATGTGGTTAACTAATATATATATATTATGTTTAACCACTAGTCATCACTAGTATCTGTGTTTCACTAGTCATCACTAGGATCTGTTTAACTAGTATCTGGTTGTAAACTATCAGTGGAATCATGAATAAACTATTATCAATGTGTGAAGACTAGTATCTATCTATTTGACCAGTATCTGTTCAGATTTGTGAGGCAACTAGTTACGAGAATCACTTCTGAAATAGTTGAAGAACAATTCATTGAATTATTGAAAGGAAAATTAAACAATTGAATAGATAATTGAGTTCACAATGATAATAGTTGTGAATTGTTTGGTTCTTTGTTGAATGATAGTAACAATAAGTGATGACTTATGAATGATTAACCTAACCTGGTCCCAGATTAATGATCAGTGATGATTACAGCAAACAAAGAGGTGACGGCTTGAGATAAATCATTAACCACTGGGAAGTGTGGAGCAATGGAGATGAAAATGCCTGAAAATGCAGGGACCGGGAAGTGAATCTGAAGTTTGAAAATGCCTCAGTTGAAGGGAACTGAAAATGGAAGTGAACACATGTTTTGGCGCTTCGTTCGGACAAAGTTGAGATGGAAACCTTCGGGCCCAAAAAGAGCAAACTTCACCAAAAGAGTGGTAAATCCAGCAGTAAATCAATCACCATGATAGTTGATCCATAAATAGAGGGCGATTTACCCTTGCAAATATGGGTGTTTCATAAAGTTGAGTACCCACAAAGCATCATCCAAGTCATTAGTCAAACAATAAACAAGCATAACTTTGGGGGTCCCCTATGACTTGAGAAAGCCTCATATAATCAATTGACTATATGGAGGGGGGTCATAGATCTATGAATCTACTGGTGCCTCCACGGCCAAGCGACGCCGCCACGGCAGCCGCAAAGGATTGGGCGGTCAGCGCGTTGGCAAAGGCCATCTCTAAACGAGGCCTGGCTCCCAGTGATATCAATGGAAGATCTGGTGGGTGATTACCTATACGAAACGATGAAGTAATACTTCTCATGATGAGTAACAAACTGGAGGATAATCATGATGTATGATTAATAATGAGTTCCAATGAATAATAAATTGGAATCATGATGAGTATCAAACTGGAGGATACAATTGCTGGTTGGTAGTTGAACCACCCATATGAAAAATAGTAGTCAACCAACCATTTGTTAAAAAGTAATAGGGAAAAATAGGGAAAATAAAAAATGTTTGGAACCACCAGCCAGTTTTATAACTATGTCTACAAAATCACCTAAACTTTAAAATTATAAAACATCAACGAACCGTTCACCAGTGGTTAACTAACCACTACTAACCATTGGTTAATCGTTACCAACACTAACCTCAACCACTCATGACCTTAAGAATACTTATATATATGACCATTAATCAACCATTAATAACCCCTAACCATCCACAAAAAAGGCTGTGGGTCAAAACCCTTAGTCCCCCTGGTTCCCCCATCATTTACCATTGTTTTCCCTATAAAATGGTAGGTTATTATCCCCCATTGTTGTTGGTTAAAGCCTTGACCCATAGCCATATATAGCTGGTATTCTGGTATTCCCTATAGTTGCTAGTTGTTATCCCCTATTATGAACCATTAACCAGCTATAACCACCATCATTAACCATGAACCATTAACCATTAACCATCAACAATTAATAACCCCTAATCATTCATATGTAACATAGCAATCTTAAGCATGACAGCCAAACCCCACGTCTTCACCACCACCGTGGCTGAACCTCTTGGCGGGAGGTCCCTGTTGTTGGCCCGCCATCATGCGCACCGCCGCTGGCAGGTTCGACATGACCTGGGTTCACGGCCGGTGCCGGAGCTGCCCGTGACATATGGCGAGCTGGATCAAGCAGTTCACCAACCAAAAACGATGGTGATTTCTAGCTGGTGAATGGTTAATGATGGTGGTTATAGCTGGTTAATGGTTCAAAATAGGGGATACAACTAGCAACTATAGTGGATATACCAGCTAATGGTTAATAATAGGGGATAAAAGCCAACAATACTAGAAGATGTACCAGGTATGTATGGCTATGGGTCAAGCAGTTTACCAACCAACTAATGGAGGATTTACCAACAATTTTATAGGGAAAACAACGGTCAATTATGAGGGAACCAGGGGGACTAAGGGTTTCGACCCACAGCCATGTTCATACATAACCTAGGGAAACTTCCCGGGTAATCAAGTTAACAAATCTTAAGCATAGGGAGTTCACTTAGGGAAACCAAGCTGTAGGATTGAACCGTGGTCAAACAAACTGCTTAAACATCCGTTCGAGAACTTAGGCAAACTTCATTGGTGAGATGATTAACCCATGTTTAACCAACAAGCTAAGGATAATCATTACCAACAAGCTAAGTTTCCCTTGGTTGACCAATGTGTCCCAGTGACCGCCGGTCTTACGGAAACTGCATGGTTGCTGAATTGAAGGGAGCGTGAGTCAAGCAACAAATCTTCGGGAAGCTTGGTGGTGATGGTTGATAACGATTGATAAGGTGGTTTCTCAAAATACGGACCCCCCCAAACAGGATGATTTGGGGGTACCCCTATCTTGAGAAACCATCACAATGGTTGATTGTTCTTAATCAGGCTCATCAGAACGGCTGAACGTCATCAAACTAGTGAATAGATCATTGAAAGAACCCCTGTATTTGACCCACCGTCGTTTCGTGGCCCTTCAGGACCTTCGCGAAGTCTTTGGCGTTTTGTATTTGGGTTAATTTGAAAACAATGGACATCCCCAATGACTCAAAATTGGTCTGATTGAAATGTTTCAAGAGGGAAAACTATGGGGGACAATCGGACACCACCAAATCTTTGGGGGATACGGATACACGGCCATGGCTTTTCCACAGAGATCCTCAGCTCATCGCGTCTCTTGGATGCCCGACGACGTGTCAAATGGCAGGGGTCCCACCGCTTGTGCCCAACTGAAGTCTTGGGTTCCGAAGTCTGGGGTGGCTGAGTTTGTTGGCTGCGCAAACACAACGGTCCTGGAGCCTCATTCTTACTGCTACTGGGCTGTGTTTGCAAGTCAGCCTTTCACTCCAACTGGAAGGGGCTCCAATCCGACTGAACACTGAATCTTAGATGTGGTCGAAGGTGGCGATGCGTAGTTTCTTTGGGACCATGGTAGCAATCTTGCAGTGCTGAGACTCAACAAACTGAGCCGAAATCTGTCGTTGCAGTGGCTATATAGACGTGCAGGCCGAGATTCGAGTACATGGGATACTGCTGTGCCCTAAGCCAACGCAAGTCTGCTGTAGTCGGACTATTGTCATATATCTCATGCTGTACAACACGCTTCATGACGTAGATGAGAGTCATATAAGGTGTAAGATGTGTACAATAATAAAAATAAAAATGCGTCACAATATGGCTAAACAAATGCATTTCATTTTTGAACATTAAGTATGTACATTATTTCCATGCTCAAATCCGAAGTATTATATGATTACTGATACTGTAAATAAGGTGCAATGTTGCGCTAGGCAACTGTATCTGTGACATATGACATTTACTGTATGGGTAACATATACAACAAATAGGGGGGGTTCTCAAAATTGGGGTACCCTCAAATCATCCAATATCAACCATGTATAGTAATCAACCATCAGTTTTTGGGGTTCCAGATTCTGAGAAACCCTCCTACGTATGTACGATAGGTATATCAATATAGATACCTTTTAAAACGTTCACCGCGAAGAACAAGCAGCAGCTTGGCCAGTGGCCAGAATAGTGCTTTGGAGACCATTTGTGTGATTTTCTTGGCCCCCCATTTTTGTTAATTAAGTATCCTCAAAGATGAATAGTTGCATTAGTGATTCTTATATTCTCAAGTATTGTCATACTACTATCATACATCGACCGTCATTGTACTGCTTGATTGGGATACATAACCCTTCTCATTATATTCATACACACTACCCTTACTGTACCATCAAAAGGGTACCACTTGAAAAATGACTATACGTGAGAGTGATAACCATCTCATCACTGATCCTGGATCATCATCTCTAATCATTCTTGGGGATAGGCCCGTACACATCAGTAATAACTGACAACCATCCATACAAATCAACCAATACAGGTGAAAACCCCAAAAGTATATAGTGATACTGCTACTATAACAATCCATATATCAACCCTGCCGTATCACATATGGCTGTGGGTCAAAACCCCGTACCCCTGGTTCCCCATCACTAACCATTGTTTTCCCTATAGTTTGTTGGTTATTAATTATCCACCATTATTGGTTGGTTAATATTGACTCATAGCCATATATCAACCCTGCCTTATGACATATTCATCCATCGATGATTCACTGAGCCGCGACCCCGCTCCGCGTGATGGCTTCGGCGCGCCGTCACGATGGCCCAGGCGTCCGATGGCTCAGTCAACCTCCGTGAGAGCGAGCTGGTGGGGTGATCAAGGGTGGTGAATGGTGACTAGTAGGTGCTTATTAGTGGTTCATGAGTGGTTAATGATGATTAAAAATGCTTATTGCTAGGTGATGAATGGCGAAGGATGGTAGATTAGAGACTCATGATGATTAATCATGTGAATTAATTAATTGTTAATAGGTGCTTAATAGTGGTTCATTAGAGACTCATGATGATTAATAGTTGTTTTTAATGGTTAATGATGGTTAATTCAAAGTCAAGAATGGTCAACAGTGGTTGATAACGGTTATATAGTAATCAATGGCACAAACAATGTTGGAATTGTAATGATATAGTTGGTTAGCACGCTACTGGCTGCTGCTAACCCTTAACGTTCATCATGCTTAAAGTTCAACAACGGTTAGATAGTGGGTAATACCAATACTGGTTCATTGATTGATAATCACGGCCGATACTGGTTTATTGCAGCTAAGAAATTATAGATTCTGCTGTGTACCATGTAGTTGCTTTGCAGTTTGCCCATGGCAGCACTGTTCCAGCCACGCGCTACAGGACGTAGACACCTGATTGGCTTTCAGGACACGAAACCCTATTGCTTTACAGGAATCAAACGAGCTGTGCAAGCCCTTCGCCTTATACTGGTTGGTGGTTTCAACCCCCATGAGAAATATTAGCCAACCAACCATTTGTTAGTAACTAATAGGGAAAATAAAAACATGTTTGAAACCACCATGCGGACTTGATCCCTGACACGCCCCCGGCAGTGCATGAGGCGCGCCAATCTTTGAAACCACCAAGCAGTATACTCTTGCTGGTCAATGTTCCCATGGAAAATCCTCGAATCAATCAAGAAGGCGCTCTAATCACTGCACACTGCTGGGATTGTTCCCAAAATATATACAGTACCCACGGAGCCACACTCAGGCACAGGAATTCGCAATTTGTTGGGTAGTGAGGAGATCCATACTAACAAACCATCAAACATGTATGCAATTGGGTCATAAATAGCTTCTGACTTTACCATTGAAAAGGGATAGCTGAGTATTGATATGGATCTCCTCTGCCATTAACTGTTGACCCATCGCCAGCATGCATCAGTAACCAAGCCTCCAAAATAACCCATCAAAGGGGGTGATCGCGCACATCGCGCCAAAGGCAAATATATGACAAACAATTGTATGGATATCTTGCATTGCGATCAATCATATGTGCACATATATGGGATCTTACAGGGAACAATAAAGAAGATCAATCGCCAAACAACCGGGGATATGACATTGGTTGGTTGATTAAGCTATGCTGACATGGCAGTGGGTCAAAACCCTTAGTCCCCCTGGTTCCCCTATCATTAACCATTGTTTTCCCTATGAAATTGTTGGTTATCATCCCGCATGAAATTGGTTGGATAACTGCTTGACCCATAGCCATTTATAGCTGGTATATCCCCTATAGTTGCTAGTTGTATCCCCTATTACGCCTATTATGAACCATTAACCAGCTATAACCACCATCGTTAATTAACCATTAACCAGCCCTGTTGATGCGAATCCTCAACCGTCGGTCAAGCTCTCCCCCCCGGTGTTTCTGGGCTCACAGGCGACCAGGAGACATCGAATCCCTTGTTGGTCAACGCGGCCAAAGCCTCCCCAGGTTCAAACGCGTTTCGCCGCCGCGGCTGGGCAATCGCAGTTGCGAGCAGATGGAACGATTTTGCTCTTTGTATACTATACATATGATATATTATACATATAATGTAATTATAGATTAATATACATACATGTGAAAATATGTGTAAAATGTGTAAATGATATATAGATGTAATGTGTACATATGTGTGTGAATAGAGAGGGAGAAAATAGAGATGCGGCAACCAAATATATCCTCTTGAATGAGGAGGTCTTGATTTTTTGCTGGACTGGCTTCACAAGCTGTGCTTCAGTTATGTTGTTCAGTCACTTGTCTTGCGCAGAAAGAATTAGCAAACAAATCGAACAGGATCTCTCTACCATGACCAACACCATCCAACAGATATTGCAGTGAGAACTGGTCAGTCAGAAACCTGGATTTGTCATGGCCAATGTTGATGCAGAACGATGGTTTATGACCGACAAATCAGGCAGCTCAACGCCTCATCTTTGGGAATTTGCTGGTCCTGGATCACTGCCACCTGGCCATGGTGGTGATCCTGGTAGCTGGATTGCTTTCACAGGAACCTCAGTGATGTTTTTAAGCAGGGTGATAGGATGCAGGGATATTACACCGTGGCAATACTTGGTATATCCTCAGCAGTGATGGTTTTGAGCATGCTTTTTTTTGTTCAAAACCAAACCAGGGTCACTCAGTAGGAGGCTCTGAAACATTCCCATCACCGGGTTGCCGGGCCCCGAAAAACACCAATTGTAAACACGAGGCTTTTGAGGCATTAGCAATTGAGAATCAACAGGCAGTTTGATCACTTCTCTGGTACACGCGATGCCGTGAAATGAAGAGCGAATGCTGGTAGAATACCGCAGGGACCGTCTTCATGTATGACAGAGTGTACATGTCTTCCAATGCACACAGTGATAAGAACCAAGCCAGGCTTCGAATCAGTTCAATTGCAATTGTCGACGAAGATTGAAAATCAAAACATTCTGATTGATGCATCAACCAGCATGAAAGGGCAAGCTTGCAAAGAAGGATTACTAGTTTTATAATTGTGGGTTCAACAACTGAATGCAGCCGAGGGATTGGAAGACTTGACCCGTTGACAAACTAGGCAGCCATCCAGATGCACAGGATTGGCAACCGTGGCGCCGCTCCATGCCCCAGTTCAACTGGAGAATGACAGGAGAAATCGATCAAGGTCCAGGTGTCTACCCGGTAACCATCACTGAAACTACTAGTTAAGCACCATCTAACCAATATTCATCCACGAAGCACCCTAACTAACCATAACTCAGTACTGACTAACCAGTACTTGACCACTAACTGACCATTACTTGACCACATACTAACCACTAACCACTAGCCAACCCACCAACCTCTACTTAACCACTATGTAAGCGCTGTTCAACCGCTATGTTTTACTACAAATTCATCACCCAACATGCACTGCTACCATCAGCTCCACCTTCTGGCTGGCAAAGCACCGTACGGCGCCGAGCCGCGGTGCGCTGCGTGGCAGTGACGCCTCGGTGGCATGCATGAACTTCACGAGCCGCAATCTGGGTCGACGGGTCAACTTAACTAGCCATTAATAAGCATGAATGGAATTAATACATCTTGACTAGCCATATTCATGCTTAACTAGCCAGCATCACTAAGAGGGCTTAACCGAGCATTAGCATGAATTTGATGAATGATGCTTAATGATTCTATGATCCAAAATCATCCACTGATTAAACATTAGTGTTCACTAGACCCCAAGGTTCAATTTCCCCCCCGCACTGGCAGTGGAATCCCTTGCTTCGTCGCTTCGCCCGCCTGTGTGAAGCAGCGGCCCACCTGGCTGCTCAGAAATCTATGTGTAAATCCAGGCAGAATTACTGGCTACGATTCATGGATTTAATGGTTAGTCAAATGATGCATTGACGGTTGGCTGGTGGTTAAATTGATGGTTAGTTGGTGGTTAAATTGATGGTTAGTTGATGTCAATCATAGTTCAATTTGGTGGTGAAACAATTGTACCCTCACCAATGGTCAGTATATAATCATGGTTGGCAAGTCTTCAACATTATCTTGTGAGATAAGCGTTAGTTTGTCGTTAGTTCCTAATTACTGGATGATGGTTAATTGCTGTTTATTTGGCACTTGCTAGTGAGCAACAATTAGGAGTTCGCATAGATGCTAACGAACCGTTGCCTATGATTCATGATTAATTCTGGGGATTCAACAAAGCTTATGTTCACACTATCAATAAATTGGATACCCCCAACTCGTTGGTTTACAAAGTTGCAGCCGCTCGATGAATTGAAGGATGCTCCATGGGTACCTTCGGTGTTCATGAGATGCCGACGCTCATGGACGCTCAATGACGCTCATATGGGTGGGTCATGTTGGCATGCACAAAGTCCCCAACGTTGGTACTGTTGCAGGATGTTGGGGTAGTGACCGCTTTGGTGAACGAAGCAACAATCTCTCACGCAGCATCCGATTAAACAAGTAGCAGGTAAGTCCAGGATGATGATGATGATGATGATGATGATGATGATGATGATGATGATGATGATGATGATGATGATGATGGTGGTGGTGGTGGTGGTGGTGGTGGCGATGATCATGGTCATGATGATGACGGCGACGATTGGTGGTAGTCACCTATGTTGTAATCAACCAGAACGAGGTTTGTCAAAATGACCAGTACCAAAGCCTACAATTCACTGCCAATGAAGGTGGACGTCCCACCATAGAGGCTGTTGATTCTTTGACCATGAGGATGTAAAAGTTCGAAGTACCATAATGGCGCCCTAATGATCAACATCCAAACATCCATACAACCATCAACTGAAGCGTTCTTAAGCTTCTGGTTGTGTCGTCATGCTGGTACCAGGACCTGAAGCGTCCGCAATGGCTTGTCAAGAGCCGACCAAGTGACCAAGCGCCAAGCCTTCAATTCCTTCCCCACAAGTTGTAGCTGATTTCCCGTATACAGAACAACCATGTTGGGAGGTCTCCACTGGCATGACCCGGGCCGCGAAACAAAACTCCTGCACCAGCTGGTTGCTTGTAGTAGTTACTGGTAGTTACTAGTAGTTGGTTCATTCATAGCATGAATAGACTCTTATAAATCATGGACTTCTTCCCAAAACATCTGTGCAATCTGCAGGATTTCTCCCACCAGTAGTAGCCTCAAAAATGTGAGGCTAATCACCATCCAAACTCCACAAACCCAACCTGCAGCTTCGCCTGTGGCAAGGATGCAGCACCCAGCCGACGCCTGAGTTTACGCGTTGGTCTTGATGTCCATGCTCCCCCACTACGTACTGCCAGCAGGTTGATATCACTCTTAACCGTCAATGATGGTTCATAGTCTGTATGTATAGCGTGAATCATGGTCCTGGTTAATAGTACTCAACACATCTTAAAACCGTTTTCCCACTCCTTTCCGTCAATTAAAGCCTGTTGATGGACGAAGTCCTATTGCAGCTTGATGGCTTTCATTGTTGATGGAGGGTCTCTTTCATCTTGGTGCAGGATCATTTCTATCCAGTGTGGTCAGGGCACTGCTAGTAGCTCCTGGCCTCGCTCCCGCTTTACAAGCCCTTTAAAAGGCTGGTCCTGGGTACACCTGGCCCCAGATCCCTCCCTCCCAACCAACGGCCAGTAAGGGATTGCTATTTGCAGCAAGAAAACTAAGCAATTTCAAGGAGCGGCCCTCTCAGCATGAGGCAACCTATTGGTTCCAGGATTTCCTAGATCAGACAAACAACCGGGTTATGCACAGCGAACTATGGAAAAACCTATGGTATGATATTGTACGACCGATATGTTATAGGAAAAAACTGACAATCTCTGACAATGATTCAACAGGGAGCCCAAAATACCCATAGCAAAATGCGGAGCAATGTCTGAACCATCTCCACCAAGAGATTCGCGGGTACATTCCTTTCAGTCGACCTACCTTCTGACTCATATGAACATAAATGAACAACTGTGGCTCGAGGGTGACCCCAAAATGTGGAACCAACAAAAAACCTTCCATGGTAATATTAACACAGTATGGTATGACAAAAATTGGACAACCTTTCATTTTTATATAGCAAGTTCTTAGCACAACCACAAAAAAACCTCGAAGTTTTTGAAGGCCCCGAAGTTGGTAGATCTTGACGGTGATCCATGGTAGGCTCAACCCAGAGTTCGGCATCCAACTGAGATGCCGACACGGCTGGTCCAAAGGAAAGTAGGGACATGGCGATGAAAAGTGCCTGCTGGCCAAGTGGCCGGCAACGATAGATCTACAACCGGTGTCATCCATAAATGGTGTACCCCCCAGAGATAAATCCCTACTGATCATGGCTACTGTTGGATGGTTTGTGCCACCATCATGGACAAATGCAGCCACGCAAACGACCATGGCACAAATCACCAGGTAGAAATGCTCCACTATATTCTGAGCCAGGATTAACGACTTTGGATCCAATGTGTCACCTGCAATGGTACTTCGGGCCGCCGATGTGGATCATGATTTTGGATGAGCAAACGACCATTTCTAGTGCTTTAGACCCCTAAACCAAGGGGTCATATCAATTTGGAGGCATACAAATCTGTATATTGTCAATCCAAGGATATCGCCGGGTCTTCTACGCCTTTCGAATAAAAATCTGAACACTTCACTGTTGGACTCGTTGGGTTCTAGGATACGAGTAGTGACAGACCTCTTAGAGTTTGGCGCCTAACAACACAGTGAGCTTCTGCAGATTCTCCCTGAATTGGGCATGCAAAACCATGTGGCGTCGGTCAGATGACCAACTTCTCAGATAGACCAGTCTGCATATTATCTGTTCCCCTGCAAAATGATAGATCCATGTGGGGGGGTTCTCAAGATAGGGGGTACCCAAAAAGTGTTGCTTTACTTAAAGAAGGGTGATTTTGGGGTCCCCTATTTTGAGAAACGCCCATGTCAATAAACTACCATCAGAGCTGGTGATTCCAATCATAGGAGGTGATCTAGGGACCTCCGATGACTTTCTGACAGCTTTGAAACGACCAAAAGAATCACTGGACTCCCATTTGCATCTCCAAAAATTGCTGTTGTTGGTTCAAACCGCACAGAAAATTTCCTCTGGGAAACGAACCTGGTTGCGCTAGAAATCACCAGTTCGAATGAGTAAACCAACTATTTCTATGGGGGATTCTGCGCTTAACCAGGTAAAATGGCCAGAGTTCATCCACCATTTTTCGCTGGCAGACATATAAATATGGCGATCTTTTAGCTTCCAGGTCAGCTTGCCAGAGCGTATTACCCGGAGACTGAACCCAACTCACAGCCGGTCCCCCCTGCCATGAGCCTTCAGAAATCTGTCCCTACGCATGAGGCACGGGATCCAAAACTGAAAAAGCTGCACCGCAGGGTTCCCAGGGTGACCCTCCCAGCTCCAGGTGTGAGAAATGTCAACCATGACCCATCCAAGCTACTTGATTTACTCCAAACTGGATCTATCAACCTGCATAGTGAAACATTTCGTACGCCAGAAATCGCCAGAACAGTTTCAATGCGGTTCAGTCGAAGCCTCAAACAGTGATAATCAATATTAATTGACCACTGCTGTCCACTATGAACCACTATTATTCAGCATTGAAAATATTAATTACCAATTTTTAACTATTCCCCAACCCTGGTTACAAAGTAGTGCAGTACAAGTGATTTAACGAACCAACTGATCCGGCATAAGGTTTGGTGTCAATCGAGAGCATAGGGTGCTTGTCGCAGTGCCGCACATTACATGTTTCTTGTTGGGGATACTCCGGTTTCGCAGCAGCCAGCCGTAGTTGGTTGCAAGAGACGGCACCACCGGTGATGCTTGTTATGCTTCTTGATAGCTGTTGGATGCTATTCTGGCAACTTAAGCACTGAGATGAGATCCCTAAGCCTGCTACTCACCTGCAACGGTGTATTGTGAAGCCTTGTCGCCAGTCAGATTTCCATGTGTTTCTCAAATTGCTCGACTGAGCATAGGGTCACATGGCAGTAAATTATGGAATCCATCAAGTAGTGAACATCCCAAATATGAGCATACCTAAAGTACAACAAACTCGGTCCTTTGGAAAAACGCATGAACAGAAAGCATAATTGAAACACGTTGGCATCACGTCTGAAAATCAGATCTCCAATAAAACGGGAACATGTCCACGATGTTGGAACTGTCCAGAATGACAACAAAGGTCTTCAACCAGCCTACGCACACTCACACACACACACACAAAGCGCAAGATTTTGTGGATTCTTCCAACTGCTTTCTGCGGCGGTGAAACAGGGAAAAGACTTGGCTTGAAGGATACATCTGAGTTTGTCCACAGCATGCCACAGCCTTTCAGAGTTGGGTCACGATTAGTTCAAGACAATTCCTTGCCAAACTCTTGGTTCATTGCCTTATAAGGAACAGGTGCGGAAACGAACAATCACAGTGAAACAAATATATATATGTTGCCTTTCCTCGGTTGTAAACCAAAAACTTTGGTGGGTCAATTTGTGCCAATTGACAATTGTGAAGCACCGTCATATCCGTCAAAGCGCAGGAAACGAAGCTTACTGCAGCCACGCACTGTGGCGGCTAATTTCCGGTGCGCGCCCTCTTCCGCAATTTTCGCATCATCTGGCATTGCGTCGGACACAGTTGCAAGAAAGAAATTGCGTGGTGGATTACCAAAAACAGCTCAGTCTTCATCAACTTTGAGGTGCACATTTGGGCAAATAAATCCTGTATATCCACCTTGAGAAACAGTGACAAGTGACAAGGCACCACAACCGGTGGTGACTGGGATTTCCATACTATATAGACTATGATACTCCAAAGGCAAAACGTGGATGTGAATTTCAATGATACCCTGTCCATCACAGAACAATGACTCTGTCACACCTCTGGCATGTCATACAGTAGCATCTGCTTATCCGATCGTCCTTTCTCCCCAACACGACAGCTTGCAAAACCAACATCACCAACAACGTTTCTTCCAGTGGTCTAGCTCATGGTTGATCAGCCAACAAATAAATACCTTGCTTATGCTGCTATGATATAGGCGATATGCAAATATGACTCATCTTGTAGTTTTGTGGGATAGCTATCTGAACCAATGAGGGTTAATTGGAATGTTAACACTGATCAGTGATATTTGATTGACAATGTGATTGCGTGTTCACTATTTTAATTATCAACTTGATGGTTTGTCAGCATTGGCAATGAACAATCAGATAAGTACCAAAACACAGCATTGGAGATCAATTGGTGTTCTACCACATTCGGCATTTACTGCTTCAATGGCCGTCATAGTTCATCCTCATTCATCATATCTGAGACTTTTCTAACTACAACAAGCATCACTACCCGATAGTCTTAGCCATCACCCTTCGCTAGCCTCCTGCACACCTGGACAAACCACCATACACATCCTAGCACAATCACATAGATTGGCATTGGCATGTGGTCGCACACCTATACAATCATTATGACCATCACTATCCTTGTTCACATCCCTGGCTTTGTTGCATCCCAATCATTTTTTATTAATTATCCCAAAAGCACCACAATATATCATCATCACCTCATCATCACCTCATCATCACCTCATCATCACCTCATCATCACCTCATCATCACCTCATCATCATCATCATCGATCATGCATATCCCCTCGCAAATAAACCATCATCACACTTCATCATACTGTAAGTCATCATCACCCTTCATCATAGATCACAATAATCATCCTCATCACCCTTCACATGGCTGTGGGTCAGTTCACCCTTAGTCCCCCTGGTTCCCCCTATCATTAACCATTGTTTTCTCTATAGCTTTGTTGGTTAATATCCCCATTATTGTTGGTTAAAGCCTTGACCCATAGCCATATATAGCTGGTATTCCCTATAGTTGCTAGTTGTTATCCCCTATTATTAACCATTAACCATTGGTTGGTTGGTTAAAGCCTTGACCCATAGCCACATCTCCATCACCATCACTCACCTCTCCCCCGCCACGGAACGTGCGTGCTCGCCGGCAGTACCAAGCCCCGGGATCTGGAGCCGCGATTGGCGGGCTTGGGGATGCGCGCCATGGGGGAGCGGTTGGCACCTCAGGTGGAGATCTCCCAGCAACCTGGGAGGATCACCTGGGAATCTGAGGATGACCTGGGAGGATGACCTGGGGATGTGAGGAGCTGAAGGTTGAGTATCTGCTGAGCATCTGCTGTTCTCATTGGTTTTCGTTGGCAGGTCGATACTCGACCTGGATGTCCCAGCGAGCAACTATGGCACCCCCCAATTGGTGGCTTCCTTCCATGCTCGCAAATGTAGTGATGGATCCTCCCCTGGCTACCAGAGCTGGGAATGACCGCCAGAACACACTAGAACCACCACCGCAAAACCGCTTGGTGATGGTAATCTTTATTGTCAAAATCATCATTGGCCTTTGTTCTTCGCCTGCAGTACACAATCGGCTATCAATAACCATCATCATTCAGCGCTATTGTTTTCCATGAGTGATCATGATCTGTATTCTGAGCCATTACATGCCATTACTATTCTGAGCCATTACTATTCTGAGCCATTACTATGAGCCATTACTATGGTTTACTATTCGAAGCCATTACATGCCATTACTACGAGCCATGGGTCAAAACCCTGTACCCCTGGTTCCCCATCATTAACCATTGTTTCCCTTATTATTGGTTGGTCACTATAAGCCATTATTGATGGTTAATATTGACCCATAGCCCTATGAGCCATGCCAGCGTTGTTGATTGTATCCATGCCGCTCGGTGCCGGGCAGTCCAAGCCCTCGTCCGGGACAACGAAGGGGCGACCTGCGATACGCACGGGATTCAGCGAAAACAGAAATCAGTGAGGCATGGTAGATCCATGATAATCCCAAGCTTATGATCTAGTAAATTCAGCTTATATGATCCATAATTAGCTTGTGATTTCCCATTAAATACAGTATCTAGTGGTAGACCCCATGCAACGGCAAATCCCAAGCTGTGTTTGATGGGAAATCACAAGCGATTTTTACCGTGAAACTGGATGGATCTACCACTAGATGCTCTACGATTAAGTCTGAATGGCCACTCTCCACCATTGCTGACCATCAACGACCATCCGATCAACCATTGACCCAGCTTGTTCATCTAATCAACATGTTTCCCTCAACATCAGCTGTTGCGTGCCTGTAACGGCGCCTCCTTCCAGCGGAATCAGCAACTTTGGCCTTGAGCTCAGTCAACTGCTGGGAAACCAATTTGACAGAGCACTTTGGGAGGCACTCTGCACGTTCAAAAGCCTTCCTCAACTCTGGCATGCAACCTGTGTATGGCGCAATCGCATGTGAACTGTGAAGGTTGCAAATAAAGAGCACCAGAAAGTAGAAGTACCACAAGAAACAGGTTGATCCAATCCTATCAATCAGCAAGCAACGTGAAAACAAATCCACCTTGCACTTCATTCTTTTTGGCTGCTGTAACCTGTTTCAATATGTTGCGCTTGTGTACCTGGGCCCCCGGCTCTGGCAGCAGACTCGGCAAATGTCTCTGTGCCTTCGTTTCTAGTCCAAAGCATCATCACCCCAAAAAGGTTGACCCAGGTGGACAATACAAAAAGATCAACTATAATGATAGTCACAGTAATGACAGACAACAATGGTTGATGATGTTTAAGAGATTAAAGAAACTTGCAAAAGAATGAAACTTGAGATAGGCTCGGAACTGCAGGAACCGCCACTTGGATATCCTCAAAGTCACAACTCGGTTTTGGAATGAAAGCACCGATCCCAAGTTTCGGCCATGAGCTTTTGATTTGATCTGAACTCTCAGGGAAGCCAAACCGCAGCTTGAAGATCCCGCTGTTGCAAGTACGTACAACCTCTCTACCATTCCCCTGCAGCCAATTCCCACCTGAAGCACGGCCAAAATCTTTGCCATTCTGAGATACTGCTGGCTAAAGAATGAAGAGTGATAGACTGATAGCCCCAATCAGGTCAGATGTCATCACCCGTAGCAGCTTAGCAACAAACTTTATATACTCCATAGCATGAAGCAACCAAGCAAGCAACCACTTGGTCTACAGGAAAAATACCAGGAAACCACCAAGCAGCTTTTCACCACATGTTGCGGTAAGCATTAGCCTCATTGAAGGTGGCCAGCGCGACGAATCGGCTGCCCTGGCAGCGATTTCGAGGGTGTGCTGAGCGTCTTGGGGTTCATGGATTTACCCCGAGCGAAAAGCGAACCCGATCGAGCCAAATAGATTAGCAGGTTATAGGTTCGCATTAACAGTCAACCAGAAAAATATGGTTTCTTAGAGAATGTGAAAGAAAAAGCATGGGACGGGTTTGATTCGAAAAATGGAACCATTCCAACATTCCAACCATCCTGGAACAGCCCCAGGTGGGCTTATGAACAGCCTCTTATCCCAACAAGAATTCCATAATTCCCGCTACAAGAACATGAGATTGTGGACTTGTGGATCGTGACTTGAGGGTATTTTTGGACAAACCGGTTGTCGTGACAGCCCCGTTATTTTGTGAACAAAAAACATGGTAAGTTGATATGTTCTGCGTACCAGGCTGTTCAGAGACACCACCCCAAGCATCAAGGATTCCCATGTCCAATGGCAACAGGGTAAGCTTGTTGGTTGGTCTATTGTACAACCGCCCTTAGCCAAGTTGGTAGAAAATCCACCATACAAACAGCTGGTTTATCCAGTGAAACTGGCGATCAAGCTAGCTTCCACGGAATCGTCCACCAAAGGGTGACCATCATGGACCAAAGGAGTTTTACCTATGAAAAATGGTTCCTTCTCCCCGGTTTACACAAGGTTTACCTTGTAAAAAACCTAAGTTTATCTCAGGTTTACCTAGTGAACAATGATTGTTTCTGCCCAAGGTTTACCGTCTCATCAGTCTCAAAGCGTGCGACTCAGTGCCGACTCCCCGAGGCTTACTCTCTGGTAAACTAACATGGCTGGCTGGAAAATCCACCATTTTTTCAGCGAAAACTCTGGGGGAAATAACCGCAATTTATTCGTTGCATTCTCCAGCCAGCCATGTTAGTTTACCAGCCAGTTTCCAGCCATGTTAGTTTACCAGCCATGTTAGTTTACCAGCGGGTACCTACAAAAGCTCGGTGGTTTCTCCCCAGGTTCGTCTTCAACCGCCCCTCCACAGCTCGCGACCAGGTCGTCGTCGCGACCTCGTAGCCTTTCGAGGCACCAAAGGTTGCCACATGCCGCCTGAGAGGTGGGGCCACAGGGATAGTTGATTGACAACAGCCACAGAAAATGGCTATTAACCAGTTCAACCAGGGAGACTTAGATTGACTTAGGCAGTTTGTTTGTTTGTTGGTTGGTTAGTCAGTTTGTCTGCTAGTTGAAAATGGCTATACATGAAGTGAAATTGTTGGGCTTTGTCGAGCCAGTAACGGTGCATGACAGTGATAATTAGTTGTTTTACTTGAGGAGATTGGTGATGCAATGCAAAGACTTGCGATAGTATCAGCACCTAAAATTGGATGTCCACCTGACATCAGGCTTGGTTGTGACTGTTCTGCAGGCTTTACCTAAGCGTTTGGTTTGACCATCAAGATAGCAACCTCCGCAAATGAGCCATGTAGCTTTTAGCA
>VSDK01014928.1:288927-353196 GCA_009767595.1 Symbiodinium kawagutii
GTGGTGGTGGTGGTGAAGGGGAAGGTGAAGGTGAAGGTGAAGGTGAAGGTGAAGGTGAAGGTGAAGGTGAAGGTGAAGGTGAAGGTGAAGGTGGAGGTGAAGGTGAAGGTGAAGGTGGTGAATGGTTGGATAATGCTTGACGAACATTAATGCTTGATCTAAAGGGAGGCAAATAGACAACAATGCCTGGTTGATGGTGGGTGCACAGTGATAGTTTGGCAACAATATGGGTCAATCAGACTGTTTGTGCACGAGATACTGGTCATAGAGTGAGTATTATGTATGATGACTTATAAGATCAGGTACATGATTGGTAATGATATGAGCTATATTATCATGGGCGCTCATCGTACAAATTGTTATACGACAAGTCTTTGCAAGTTACCTTAGTGTTTGCATCATACATGTCTATCTGTAACATTGGCTATCGATCAGTGCTTTTCAGCAATCACATCATCAGAGACAACAAAGAATGGTGATTCATCAGTGTCCAATCTTCATCTGCTGGTTGTGATCGAACGGTTTTGAGCGTGAAATGTGTGAAAAAACTTAACACTCATCAGAGTGCAGAATCACCCCCAGAGAGAGCGGGTTGCAATCATGTCAACAACACCGCGCGTACAACCAATTGTCATAACAAAATTTTGGTATAGCTATTTGAGGTCCACAACTTGGTCGTTCATAAACGACCACGAGATTTACTTTGCTTGACCACTATGGAAGGCTGACGGCTGGATCTGCTCGGCTGGTTGATGTGTTGCTACCCCATTGACGGTGCCGACTGGTGCACTGGTGCCACAAGTTCCGAGCGCCAAACATTGATTGAAATTGATTGAAGAGCAACAGTGGTTGATCGAATCCCACATCGTGCACCTATAGTCAGAGATGATTTACAGTCAGATGCGTACTGCAGGATGGTGTATGAATATAGACATTTATATGTGTTTATATATATATATATATAAAATATATATCAATAAGATCAATTTGTCACTCTTTTTGTATATGACATTGAATATGAATTCGAAATGTCGTAGTGAAAATTAGATTTGTGCGCAAACCAGGTTGAATGCACAAGCCCTCACCTTTAACCGTAAAAACCACCCGCAGACACTGCCATGCACCTAAATGCAATCTCAGCGCGAGCAAGGCAGCAGCGGCGCGAGGTTGCCAGTCACATAAGCTCAAGGCTTCCAGGGTGGATTCTCCGTTCGCATCCACCTGCTTCGCCAGATTAATCCGTTGCTTCAACACCAGATCGATGGCCTCAGATGAAGATGTGGAGATTGTGGTGTTAGTCGATTGTACCAACATCTGAATTGTTAAAATTCATTAAAAATGCAAGATTCATACAATATGCACACACACACATTTGCTTCAAGACTAATCTTTTTTCTTCTTGTCCTGTGATTGGTTTTCTGTGAAGTTGTGTATCCTCATATCTGAAAATCCATTGACAATCCAAGGAAACAAATGGTGCATTGCAGAAGTGGGGTCTCCAGCGTTCTGCAGCTTTGCCAATGACGCTGCGGAGACATGCCGGCATAGCCTTGATTTGACAATTGTCTTCTTGGTCCCAATTGTTGGCATCACACATGTCCTCCTGACAATTGTTTCCTGATTGCAACAACCTCGTGTGGCCCATACCCAGAATCTGTTGATTCACATATTGGATGAGAATACCCGACCTCATGTTCGGCGTCCTACTTTTTGGACATGCCATTTCATGGTTGGCTACGCCATGAATAAAAAAACAAATTGAAGATGTCCCTCAATCCAAAGAGTCCCAAACCACCCAAAAAGACATGGGAGATCCATGATAATGGCCACTTTTGCTGGCGAATTACCACCTGTTCATAGCAAACTCCAGGGTAGTTAGCAAGCTGTGGTCCCAAGACCAATAGCTTCGTGACCACACTTACCCATGCTGCCCGGCGGCAGGTTGAGCGCGAGAGAGATCCCATCCAGATGCTTCCTGGGGGTTCCCGGCAGCGGGTTGAAAATTTTGGCTGAGCAGTTTGAAATCGTGAATGATTAACCTGGTCAGATGATATTAACCTTGGTTGCTAACGGGAAGCTATGGTTCACAATGGCCAGTGTAACCGATGGTGGTGTTGCCCATGGTGGTTGCCATTTATGGTCGACATTGCTTAGTTGTGGTTCACAGCAATGGCCAGGTCAGGCTCGTGTTAAACTCTCCCTTGGCAGCATGGGCTTTTTGTGGGGGGCCAAGACGTCATACCTCCCGCGCCTCATCCCACCAAAACACCTCATGCCAAGAGCTATGAAAGAAGCCTTGGTGGTGTCCCATTGGACTCATTGTTTGAGAGGGTTCGTTCACAAATATTTATGGCAATCTAGATATGACTTGGGTATACAGTGGTTGAGGGGTGCCCTTTGAGGTGCCAGCAAGCCATGGCGACTGGGTTTTGCCTGTTTGAAAGTACTTTCCCTGCTTGAAACAAAGCAACGGCTCTTGAGGGGTGATTTTTGAAGTCCCCAACCTTGACACGTGGCTGTCATTCCGTGGTTCTTGGCACGCGATTGGACCCAAGTGTAGTCCCAACAACCCCTAGTCAGCAGCAACCGAACCAACCATCCCATCCACAAATTCAACTTTCAGCATCCAATAAACTCTGCATCTCCCCTTCCGATGGCCGTGCAAACTTCACTAACAACTGACCTCAGATGGACGCCACTGGGAGTTTGGGCGGCTCGACCTCAGGGCCTCCTGTGAGACTGAATGGAAGCCCTGCTACACATGCGATGGAACCTAACCTGAATCAACTGGTTCGCAAAGTTTCTTCCACCAACAGTCCTTATGATCGATCTTGTTGGTCATTGTTGGCGATTGTCCCCTAAAATCAGCCACTATTTAATGATGATCTAGCACTATCAAACAGTATTCATCTTGCTCAGAGTTTTACCCGGCCCCCAAGATGCATGCCCTGACTATGTAGGAAAGGAAACCAGACGATTTTGTGCGCCCCGGCATGATTTCTGGGCACCCACATGTCGGACCCATGGCTGATGTCAAGGAATCCGCCTATCACTTGGATTCAGACTTCAACACAGCGTGCTGCAACGATCAGAGGTCGGAGTCATGCCAAGCTAAGGAATGGCAGATTCGATCCACTGCTACACTGCTTTGGTATTTGAAGCTGGCAGCAAATAGGCTGAGATCCACCATCCCCAATGCACTGATCTTCAGCTCTCGACGTCCAAGCAACGTAGGGTCAGCAACGGAAGCTTGTCCAATAGCTGGTGAACCGCACCAGAAACCAACCAGCCACTCTCCTGAACTGAGAAGTGCTGGCTGTTGCAATTGAAACAGCTCCGAGTCACTGCGTGGTAACGGTGCAGTGGCTATGATCATGAGTCATCATACAGTCTTAAAGGATTGGTTGTGGAATCGCCATACGGCTAGCAGATTCTACCAGATAGAATCTACTTCTATCTACTTGATATCCAGCCTTCATGAATATGATACACTCTTTGACAAGTAGGAAGGATCACGTGATTCCAGTAGATTCGAAGAATAGCTCACTTGTTTGGGTCGTCGGATGCCATGGGGTACCTTCACACAGCGAATCTAAAAATACAATGCCTCAGTGACGCTAACCGACCTATGCCTCTCGCACAGGTTGGCGGCCAAAAAATTCAACAGCAAAAAGAAGTGATCAAGGAAAAAACTATCCCTCACTTGGCTATGGGTCGAAACCCTGCACCCCTGGTTCCCCCACTACTAAGCATTGCTTTCCCTATTATTGTTGGTTGTTACCCCCCTTTGGTTGGTTGGTTGTTGTTGACCCATAGCCCCTTCAAAGACTGCCATGTTTGTTCATAGGGAGATCGTCAAGAGATCAGGGCAGACCACAGAGCCATTAGCAGCTGCTGGAAGGCCCACCGATGTCACCTGGTTGCTACTGGTTGTTCCACCAGTTGCTGGATGTGTTTCATAATACCTTCGCTGGATGGAACCAATTAGATAAATACTATGAAGCAATAAAACCCATATAATCCCATAAGTGCCAGTTGCATAATCAACCTCTTTTCATACCAAATGGATTTATTGCTTCATACCTATCCAATCCTATCCAGTTGGATTTTCAGCTGGATGAGTTTCATAATCAACCTCTTTTTAGCCAATACAACCTTAACCAGCTGATTAACAATATTATATGTTTGATGATCTTTGAACCTCCTGTACTTCCGGCTGGAAATTGCAATTGACACAAGATCCTCCATCCAGGAGACTGACTCAAGCCGACCCTTCACAACATCTTTGCCGCAATACACTGACATTTACTGTGTACATATTTGCCCTGCACATATGTGCCACCGGTTTTGGGGTATGCTCCTCCACAAAGAATTCGGATCCCTGTGATTGGAACAGAATCTGCCACCCAGTTCTGATCAATCGAACACACACGATCCCGAGACGGCTCCTGTAAAATGCTTGTGCACCGGCTAGTGGACAGCTTGTGCTTTCGACTTTCAAGCATTCGACACACTTGTCGAACTGCTCCGTTTCCTGAGTTCACAGCTTCGCCAGCAGATCGACCAATTTCATTTGGTTCACCCAAACACGGGTGATCCCGAGCTACAGCTCCTGCCCTCAGCAAGTGATTGACAATGCCTTAGTGGTGATTGGCCTCATTGGCTGTCTCCCTTCACTAGTGCAAGTTGAAGGTATCTACATGGGTCACCAGAATGAAATGGTGAATAAAAGACCTCTTCTCTGTGGTTCTTGCGTCCATGGTTGCTCATGACTCCCCATTGCAGGATTGAACGATGTTGAACGCATTGATTATCGTTCAGCGGTACCTGCCAGCCTAAACGACCGTAACTTAGAGCGATTGTATCGGTGTGGTATCGCTCAGGGTAGGTCACTCCACCACGAGTTTCGCTGAGAAAAAGTGTAGTCCCTGTTTTGTTTGGGGGTGATAGCATTCAACAGCATCTCCCACTTTCAGCCGCACAAATTGCAGTCTTACATGGCCCTACTAGGCCCTACTAGGCCCTGCTATTTACCCATATTTACCCTCTGGTAATCTGAGATAGCCATGGATACTTCGCCGTTGACTACTTCCCTGCTACTGGGAGTGGCTATTTTTGACCATTTCAATACTCGATTGCCGTGTCGTGAGTCGTGTTGCAAATCAGGTGTCTCCAAATCACTGGATACCATCGCACCAGCCACGACTGGAACAGTGGCTTTTTTGGTGGGGAGAGGTCGCCCACAGTGGCTTGCTGGCTGAGTAGAGTTCCCACAACTCGGTCTCGCGTAACAGGAGGTTGCGATGCTCCACGTTGGGTGCTGGCAACTGTGAATCCAATTTCACCCACATACCGGGCATGCGCGAATGTCGAATCAGGGCGTAGTAGTGCATCTGTCCGGGCTGGCGGTCATACACCAAGAAGCCCAGCAGAAAGGTACCGTCACCAAAGCTTTGAGAGGCTTGGGCAAACTCGAAACAGCGGCTGTGTTTGTACTCGGGCACAGGTTCCACATCCACGATCTCCAGATCTTTCGTGGAAGCAGCGATCTTCAAGGCTTCCACATCGAAGAAGCCACTGGGGACCTCTCCAAGGGAAGGACGCTGTGCAAAATGGCCACCCTGAGTCAGTTGCGCATGTTGCGCTTCAGCCTGTTGGAGATCCTCCACCGAGAAGATGTGCTGTTGGCCTTGGTTTCCCAACAACTCAGACTTGAATGTAATGTGTAAATGGTAAAGTATAAACATTTATTAGTTTATTAGTGGGTTATATAAATAGTAAAGTAAACATAGTGAAAACATAACCAAACATTCATAAATCATTGTATAGTAGACAAAGATAAACTTAGTGGTATAGACTGATTGGTGGCTTTAACTTAGTGGGTAAATAGTATATAAATGGTAAACATTAGTAAAGCCATGTGGGCCATATTGCCTTGGCGATGGGATTTAGTGGGTACAGTATATAGTAACCAGTAAATCACACAAATTCCAAAAACACCCACAAAAAAATATTTGACGGAAGAACATTCCAAAAACACCATCAATAGTGGGAGGTTTTTGATCCCAACTGCCTGAGTGGGTATACGGTATACGGGTGTTTCTCAAAATAGGAGTACCCCCAACTCATCTAATATGAACCATTTATAATAAACCAAACATTTTTTGCGGTCCCCTAATTTGAGAAACCGCCATAAAATGAACTCATCCAATCCTCTCAAAACAACATAATTACAAATCAATACAAATGACTGTTTGATAAATGAACTCATCAAACAATGAACTCATCCAATCCTACAATCCTACAAATCAGGCAAAAACGTCTGGCTGTTTGCGCCCAGTGGCACAAGTTGTTGAGTGCATTGAGGCCGCAGGTATCAGAGCCAGGAGCTTGGCATTCGAAGAAGATCTTCATGTCACGTAGAACCTGCAGGTTCCAACTCGAGCAGCTGAAACCGGGTGATCTGCATAGCAGCTATGGTGGGGTAAGCGACCTGGATACCTATGGAGGTAACTCATACCCTGAGTATGGTGAGGTAACTCTGCTTACAATGGAGGTAAATCATGACTAGAATGAAATACCTCCATTGTAAGCAGGGTTGTATCGTATTTGTCCTTAGGCCGCGGCCAAACCACAAAATACTTCCCACAAGTGCCCAAAAGCGTCCCGTGATGCACTGCTCGACGTAGGGAACCATCCACCAATCCCTTAACGTCTGCCGAATGATATGGGTCTTTTCACCCCACCGTGCGCAAGGATGCTAAGATGCAAACACCCCTCCTTTAAACAAAACGTAGCAAAAACCATGCCAACCAACACATCCGGAGCCGACAGCTCCTTTCACAACCTCACGTGCCAATTTGAATTACTCTCTGGTGAAACCTGGCACTTGAAAGCCTACCAGCTCTTGGAATATAGTTCCCCCCAATGAAGTGTGAACTTCCAACCCTGGTCAATCAAAGGGCAACTGCAGGGGCTCATATATCACAGTCTACAAACAAGTCAAGTAGTAGTAGCTTTAAAAAGAGATTGGAATTGACGCAGTACCCCCAACAGTTTGGTTGGCTGATTTCGGTGCGGCAAAAACTGGATGGTAAAAACAGTTGGCACTCTCGATAAAGTTTGTGGGCTCGATCTTGCCATCTGCGGCCTGTGGACTCAATGGCGTCCCAACTCTCGTAGAGGCAGACTCCATCGACTCTCTTAAGGCCTGCTGCATATCAGCCTCGCTCCATGTCCCATCCACTGCCATTGGCACTAGCAGAGACCCAGTGCCCTGAATCACAAGGACTCAAGGACTCATGGCTCAAAGCTTCTAAAGTCGGCCCTGTAAAGCTTCTTCCTGTGATGCTATGCCCTAAAACCAGTGTCTGCATCTGCTGAGAGTCAGCCATAGAGGCTGAAGATCATGATCCATTGAAGTCAAGTATGCCATCTCATGCTTCGGCCTACACTCCCCTACACCTTGAGATTTCTTTCACGAATGTCTGCATCCTCGTCTACCTTTCCACAATTCATCGGGATGGAACTTACCCCAACAACCTGGAACCAACCCCAACAACCTGGAACCAACCCCAATCCCAGCAACCCCAAGAATTAGTCTGCATTCCATATACACAGAGCCGCTCTGAGCCTCAGGAGTCGCAGTGTTACACTCTGGCACTTCAGCACCGCAGCTTGGCAGGACAAACAATGCTTGAGGTTTAGAGTTTCAATGTTGATGGATTGGTGGTTTGTGGGTGTATGGTTTTCGGGTTTGTGGTTTCCGGCTTCGGGGTTTTAGGGTGGATGGCTTTTGGGGTTTTATGTTCTTAGTGTATGGCTACAGGGTTGATGGGCATATGCTTTAAGGTGAAGGGTTTCAGGGTTATGGTTTTAGGGTTTTAGGGTGTATGGTTTTGTTTCTGCTCCTAGGGTACATGGTTTTAGAGTTTAAGTTTCATATTTTTAGGCTCTAGGTTTATGTTTATACTTTTAGGTTTCTGGTTTCCAGGTTGAAAGTTTCAGGTTTTATTGTGTGTGGTTAGAGGGTTTAAGGCTTTAGGGGTTTAGGGTGCATGCCAAGAGCCATTAGGAATTAGCCAAAAGCCAGAAGCCAAAAGCCGGAAGCCGGAAGTGAAAAGCCGGAAGCCAGACCGGAAGCCAAAAGCCAAAACCGAACTGAAAAAGAAAACACCTTTAAACTTTCTTAAAAAAAAGACCTCCATCAATAGTTGTCAATATTGATTATATACGGAGCTTCGCAATCTCCAACATGATGTATACAACAGCTGGCATTTCTCAAGGCCCTCATGAGTCTGTGGGGGTTCAGAGAGTCTGGCATTCAAAGCATTGCATTCTTGATTGCCTTTGTGGACTGATAAAAAAATGCACAAGAACAAGAAACAACAAGAGTGTCATATTTCAGCCTGGAAACGAGGGGATGTATACAATACGACACCTTCATATAACCTCCATGGTGCTGACGTGGCTGCTGCCAGCTACCCTTCCAGTTACCATCAGAGTAGGTGTAACCAGATGGTGTCCATCATTCTTGTGACTGGGGTTGGTTACCTACTATTATTTGGCAGTGGGTCCCGGCTCCCCTATCATTAAACCATTATTTTCCCTACTATTGTTGCATATTATCGCCCATGAAACTGGTTGGTGAACTGCTTGACCCATCGCCATAGCTGGTATATCGATCGTATATCGCCTATAGTTGCTAGTCGTATCCCCTGAACCATTAACCAGCTAGTTCACCACCATCATTAACCATTAACCAGCTATTAACCACTGCTATGTATTAACCATTAACCAGCTATAACCATCAACCAGCTATTATTAACCATTAACCTGCTATTATCCCCTATATGAACCATCAACCAGTCATAGCAACTGGAAGTATAGGGTTGAACCTCCACTGCCAGGTGGCCCAGGTCGCCACAACGACGGCTTCAGATCTCAGCACCGCACCGTGGCACATCTGCTGACGCAAGGGCCTGGCCTTGGGCCCTTTGCCTTGCCGCCTGGTGCAATTTGATGGAGACGTATGGCATATGTATGGCATATCTATGGCATATGTATGGCTATCTATGGCCATCTGTGGCTGTCCATGGCTATATATATATATATATATATATACATGGCTATGTATGGCTCCATTTTCACCTTTAGAAACCTTCACTGTCTGGGGCTACCCTGGTTCATTCTGATTCTGTCCCTTCTCATAACCCTGCGAACAATCTAAAGGTAACTACCTTGCTACCATTGACAGCTTCAGTACACACTCATCAGAGCATATTCCGTCTTGTTGTTGCCAGCCTTGAGTGGCACCCAGAATGGCGACAGTCGGGTAGATCACCAAAATCCTTGGGTAGTGAATCGAAAACAAGAAGTGTTCCCACCAACTATATCCAACTATCAATTTTCCATAAGTGAAAACAGGGGGTCGCCCACTTGTGGCAGCGGCTCCAACTTCACGCTCTTCACATTTTGCTCATCTCATCTTTCTTCTAACCTTCTTCTCTTGGCGTGAAATGCCTGCAATTCTGGGCCGCTTGACCCGCTCGAAGCATCAGCTTCAGGTGCACCAGAATTGTGTAATGCCAGGACTCGTATCAATCGAAGATGATTTCGTGCTGCCGCCAACTCCAAAGCAGTTACACCCTGGTGGGTGACCAGGTTAGTGCTGGCACCAGCTTGAAGCAAGAGAGTTACCACGTTCAGGTGGCCATGTTGAGCTCCCAAATGCAACGCTGTTGCACCATCGTCCATGCTGGCCAAGTCTTTGTCAGCCCCCCAGCGTATCAAAAGCCCAACGACCAGATGATGTCCTGATTCAGCAGCCAAGTGCAAAGGGGTTGCTCCTGTGTCTCTTGTAAGGCAATCTTTCTCAGCACCTGCCTCCAGCAAAGCCTGCGCAACCCCCGGGTTCCCCTCCGCAGCGGCCAAATGCAAAGGCATGGCACCATCCCCATTCACCTTGTTGATTTCACCACCGAATTCCAACAAAACAAGCAACATTTCGACCTGACCATTTGAAGCTACCAAATGCATAGCCGTCCAACCATCTCGTCGAGCCTTGTTGTGCTCGGCTCCGGCATCCAAGAGAAGCTTGAGAACTTCCACACAACGCTCGCTATACCTCGTGGTTTCAGCTACCCAGTGCAAAGGCGTTGAGCCATCCTCTTGGGTCACAACTTCAGTGCTGGCACCCAGTTCCAACAACAAACTCACAATGCACGGTCGGCCGGCCAAACAGGCCAGGTGCAAAGGCGTTGCCCCGCAGACTTTGTCCGCAGCTTCTTTGTTGGCACCCGCTTCAATCAGAAGTCGCGTGCACTCAGCATGCCCATTGGCCGCAGCAAAATGGATCGCCCGACGGCCGTTCATGTCTGTGACATTGGGATCTTGAGGTCTTTGAAGCTGCTGCTCAACATCCACCAGTTGATTTGCAGCACATGCGGACATGAATTGGATATCTTGGCTGGGCTCATTCTGAGCAAATGCCAGGATCACCAGCTGCAACGTATATCCTAAGGGAAGCAGTGGCTTCAACTGCTCATCATCGGCCAAGCATTCACTGTTGCCTTCTTCCATGAGTCGCAGTCGAAACCGGGAAACTCCCAGCAAAGGTGCCAGGTAGCGTTTCAATGCTTTTGCCTCAGAGCAAATCATGAAACAAATCTTCACATACCGTCCCATGCCCACGGTGGTCGGTCAAGAATATCTGTCAATGTTGGCACGCAACAACGACTTAAGATATGACGTGGTTTCCATGTCAAGATTATTCGCTCTCGAGTAGCTGAAAGGCATCCGGACTTATCCATTTTTAGAAGAACACCATGCTACAACAGCGCTAGTAGACAAGGACAGGGACGACTAGGCAATCTCCACAGCTGGTTTGCAGTTGCATGTTCCCTCTTGTTTGGAGGTAGACTTATCCCAGAAAATTGAATCGTGAAACATCAGTTGCATCTTTTCGTGGCTGCGTTGACAGTTAGGAAGGCAAGTTTCCAGTGGAATGAAGCACTTGCGGCCGGTGGGAGAGCTCAGCCTTGATTGTTCCCTCATGTCTTAAGCTCAGGGTCACAAAGTCTTTGCTTGATCAAACAGACTGGAAATCACCGTAGATTCATAGAATTTCATAGATAAAAAATCATGCCACTAAAATAAGGAGCCTGCCATGGTCCTCAAGGTCCGAATTGGGTGCGTTCCGTAGACTGCTTTCTGGCGATCAACTCAAAGGGTACCCAAATCGCTGGGTATTCCATTTTGGATACGGGGATGACAATGGCAATGGAACGTTGATTGAACAGCGATTGGACCAAAGCAAATGACAATCATGAATGGTGCCAATGAACGGTAATGGAAATGAATCAGTTGATGACAGAAACTTTTCCAGCGATTTCGTGATATAACTTCTTTCCTGCTTTTCATCAGGGGTTCCCAATCATTGCCAGTCCTGGTTGCAAGAAATCATTCGGGGTCACCTCGCCAAAGCACTCGTCGCTGATGGTCACGTTCTGAATTGGCCAACTGACACCAACTGGTATACTGTACCACTTGGAGAGCCATGAGATCCATAAGTACTGTACATGCACAAGCCATATTTTATCATATTTTCCTGGTAGTCCTTTGCGGTTTACCCTTTGGTAAACTAACATGGCAACGAAGAATCCATCATAGAAATAGCATGAAATAGCTGGTTTCCTGGGATTTCCCTTGAAACAAACGAATTTTCCATTGCTTTGTCAGCTTATCTCCTAACCACCGTTCATGCTCAACAACCAGCCGGCCGAGTTGCTGATACTCCACGGTCGCTTTCTTCCAGCGCCGAGAAGTCATCGAGCGCTGCCACTTCTCTGCCAGATGTGGACAGACACACTGAGAGCATGGTGTGCCGAGCGCCGCGCGAGTCGTAGATCTGAAGAGATTGATTCTGTTGCTGGGGTCAACCGCTATGGTACCCTGCTGTTTGCATCCCTTTGCGACAACAACTAGTGGTGCCGTTGCTTGTAGCTATCCAAGAATCGCAGGGGTTGTATCATAGGCCTTGTTGGCACATCACTCTACTTTTGGCATGTCAATGTATTGACCACACATCTGGGGCTGGGACCGATCGATTCGGTTGGTGATTGCGAGCAGTGGCAATTTGGGGGAACCCTTTGCTGTGACCCCATATGACGGTCAACATTCAGTCTTGCTCCCGATGGTTGAGATACCGTGTATTACAGTATGTATCTGTATCAGTTTGTTGGCTCTTGTCTGTCAGACAGTTGCCACGTCTGGTTGTCGTTGTAGCCCAAAGCCATGTCTGGATGCTGCTTCTTTTTGCCATGCTTCAAGCACCAGTGTGTGGCACCTGGTCAAGCTTGAGACCACTGCAGCAAGATTAAAAAACAGTTCCATCCCCAAAAGTTGAACAGTATGTCAACAATTCATCATGATGAACAACTGGTCTGAACTGCTAATACAGTTGTTAACCATCAATATCTGAATTCCCCATCATATGGTTAATGTCAACAGTGGTATATTTTAGAAAAATAGCACAAGGTTACCCGTGTTGTTAGGAGGAGAATAGCCCATGGTTAAGCTACACCATGCCGCTACTCCGACGAATCAATCTTCCGGGGTCTTCTTACAATTGTGGCTGCGTCGGGGTTGCATCCACGATCAAATCTCAATGATTGGTTCCCATTCTCGTCGTTTACTTGGGGGGTTCTCACAACCTCAAAATGGATGGTTTATTACCATATCGGTGGTTAATTTTGGATGATTTGGTCCCCTATGACTTAAGAAACCACCATTAACCACCACTTGCCAACCCACCAAGCACCTGCTTGGATACCGAACATGCGCGCGCGGTTGATATCCGTAACTTGTTAGCTTGAAGGCTGGATTCGCCGGCCTCGGGACGGTCCATCTTTGACGACCTGGCTGAGCCTGGCTGATGGCGCTTGATGATGGTGACCAACCAACGGTTTATCAATGGCTAACTAAAGGGGATCAATGTGGAGAATAACCAACAATACTAGGGAATATCAGGCGTATTGTTTTCGATGATGATGATGATGATGATGATGATGATGATGATGATGATGATGAGGAGGAGGAGATGATGATGATGATGATGATGATGATGATGAGGAGGAGGAGGAGGATGAGGAGGGGGAGGAGGACGACCATGGTGATACATAGAGGTTGATATTAATGTGGAGTAAAAAATGATGATATCTGCTTGTAAGGGTTGCAAATGGCTCCTAGTGCTTGGTGCTGGCTCAGAACACTATGGACAATGCTCGACACTGATTAGTGTGAAAATGACCAAATAATAGTTGACAATGGTTGCTACTGGAGAGTATAGCGGATAGTACTGGCTGCTAGGCACTGCTAGCGTTTCAGAATAGGTCAAGTGGTGAGATGTTCCAAGAGAAATCGGGGGAGGAGATTCAAATCCCAGCGCAGGCGGGGCACCTGTTGACACCCGAGATGAATCTAACCACTGAGGGGAGGGTGGGGTCTCGGGAAGCCATGCAAAAATATGCATATATACATATCAACAGAAATACACATAGATACTTGTGTATATGATACAAGTTCATGCAAAATTATGGAGTTGATACAACAAATTTTAACAATGTTTGATTTGAAACACTGCAGAGTCTGCACAAGCAAAATAAACCTGATCACTTCTTCATTTCCACTGGTAGGTTGACAAAAATGTCGGTCCAAGACTTCAAAGATTCGGGTGTGGGCCAGACCTTGCCAGGATAGCCAGGGACATGGGAGTAGTTCTCCGACCCAGCTGAATTAGACCGTTGAAATCAATCAGGGGTTGTCATCACACCTGTGTTGGAGTTTTGATTTCCAGCCTTGCAATTCTCTGCCCTTTCGAGGGCACCGCATATCCAGTCACAAAACGGTCCATGTCAAGATGGTTTTCCCGGAAGAATCACGAAATGCGCCGACCAATGAGTAGATTCATGTTGCAAAGGCTCTTCTCAACCTGCGCAACACTGTTGAAACGAAGTGAAACTGCCTTAATGGCAGAAGGGTCATGCAGTTGCTCTTAGGCCTCCGAATTCAGAAGGCAAGAAGTTGGGACTGTCCGTGAACTATTTGGGTGCTCCCCACCGAGACCGAACACTGAATACCAGTGACTTCATGTTGGCAAAGCAGCAATGACTGGGGAGTACCCAATTTCTGGAGGTGTTCAAGCGCCCCCAGAGACAAGGAATGGTATCCCATGAGCTACGAATCTTGCCATCTTTGCTGTTCCCTTCAGAGAGAACTTAGTAGAGACACTGTTGTCTGATGATGCTTTCCTCTATACCTGTTGTCATTTCACATATGCGGCGAAGCAAATTATCAGTAGCCACTCACATGCACTGAATTCAGGGTCAACCAGGGCACTGCCGCCACCGCCACCACCGTCAACAACAAAAACAACAGCAAGAAGAAGAAGAAGAAGAAGAAGAACCAAACGCACCATGACCTAAACCAGGTGTTCCCACGAACACGCAGTGGCACTGATGCTCTGGCTACCCCTTGCAATTAACCCACCCCTTCTGCTGATGTGGATTCGCGCTGGTCAAGGTCAGATGGAAACCGGTGAAATCACAGTGCTACTTACGCAGAAGATGATGGGAATTGTGCACAAAGCATGTATTGAATTATCGAAGCTGCGAAAGTAGCCAGAAGTGAAGATCTTCTGATACGAGACGTGTTGTCACATCTTCTATGCAAGACTCGTAGTCACATGTGGCAGTGGGTCAAAACCCCGTACCCCTGGTTCCCCCTGTTAACCATTTGTTTCCCTTATTGTTGTTGGTTATTAACCCCTATGAAATTGGTTGATTAATTGCTTGACCCAGCTCGCCATATATAGCTGGTATATCCCCTACTATTGTTGCTTATTATCCCCTATTATTAACCATTAACCAGCTAGGCTTATTCACCATTGGTTGATTAATATTGACCCAACTCGCCATGTGGATTCTGTTATCACTGGCTGCAACTTGAACGATGGCCATGGATGGCCGGCTGACCGTGGATGGCCATGGATGGGGCCCCAAGGTCTCAGGCAGCTGCTGCCATCACCTCCCAAGCTTGGGCAGGCGATATCAAGCGACGTTGCCTTAGTGGTTGGTGCCGGCCCCAGAGCTGACCAACCAGGAAAGGCCTTGCTCCAAGTCATAGTTTTGCCATAATTGAGTCAATGTCACGGCAATCACACGGAAGGCTTCAACTCAACTTGGTGGTTGAGTAAAGTTTAAACTACCGTTTGGTTAGAAGAATTGTGGTGGCTCCTGGCCTCGCTCCCCCTTTCAAAAACCAGAGGCCGGAAAACCCTCCTCCCTCCCCCTTTCAAAAGCCAGAGGCCGGAAAACCCTTAACCGCTCATGGCCTCCCTCCCAACCAGTCAGTTTAGTATAACCAAGGATTCAACTGAACCAACCAGTTTAGTAATTAACCAACCAACCAGCCAGTTTAGTAACCAACCAACCACCCAGTGCTCATCCTTGGTACCTCTCCAGGCACTGCTCCACTGGGTCTGATACCAATCATCCCTCCTGCTCTTCGCGGACGAAAGGCACCTTCTGCACCTGAGCCAAACATCGCCCAGGGAGCCGTGAAAATCCAAGCGTCAATTGGGAAACACTGGGGATACAGACTTTGGGAGATCGACCTGGGCCGTGGAAAATCAAAACATCTTGTGAAGAAATCCTGAGAAACCATTATATAATACTTGGGGGATTTTCCACTGCCATGTTAGCTTACCAAATTGTGTGTATATAGTGTGGATGCTGCTTTAACATTTATCATTGAACATAAGACTACTGATGGTCACAGATGACAGCAACAACATCGTCGAAAACAGCCTGGGGGATCATGATGATGATGATGATGATGAGGAGGAGGAGGAGGAGGAGGCAAATGGGTGTAAACACCACCACCACCAGCAGCACCACCACCACCAGCACCAGCAGGAGCAGCACCACCACCACCACCACCACCACCACCAACAACAACAACAACAACAAGAAAAAAAAGTATGCTTACAAGCTCATTTTGTCCAGCACATGGGTGATGATGTCATGCACACCATGAACCCTATAGCCCCTTCAATGGCCAAGCAACAAAGTCGATATTGATGGGATCAGCCGGAACTATCTGGCTCATATACCCTATGTTCACATGTTTCATCTATTTTCGGGCGGCCTGTTATTAGTGATCTGATCATTGTGTTGAAATGATGCTCCGTTGGCGATGTGGAAACGTCTGGCAGGGGCTGCTTCACAACCAATCCAGTCCATCCAAGGGTGAACAGCCAAAAAATCTTGTCTGTAAACAGCACATCACATCCCGCTTAAAAGAATTCATTTACATATTCTTTTAAGGTATTTGGGATTAGAAGAATCTAAAATACATTTGCCTGCGTGTAACATGTGTGCGTGCACACATGACTATACCAATCCTATCTTCAGTCTTGATGAGAAGAAACGACCTCGTTCATCTCGTCAAATGGCTGAAATCATTCTGAGCTTAGCCAGGTTGCCTCTCGCAGCTCCAGTGCAGTGACCGCGGGAGGTTCACATCCACCATTGAACTTCGGTTTCATCTGATGACTTGTGGTCATCGCTACTGAGTCTTATATGAGATCAACAAGAAACCCTCCATGTTTGGAAGGCAAGTACTCCAATGATTTATGGTAGAATTGGTGCCATCCTGTCTGATTTTGTGGGATCAGGGTACCTACTATACCAGCCTGAAAAAAACACTGTAACACCTCTGCGAGCATGTGACCCATCTTCGGATGTCGTGGAAGCGTTCGGGGCTGCGCTTTCGACCTAGGAACAATGCAGTGATGGTGGAATTTCGCTGCACCGGCTTTGGCCAAGAATTGTGCGTGTGTACCCTCCGGTAAACTAACCTGGAAGCTAGAAAACACAATTTTGATAGGTAAACCAGTCATAACTGGTGTGATTTTCAACTTCTAGGTCAGTTTGCCAGAGTGTAGGTCCTTGAATTCCAATATCATGGTACATGTGGGGCATTGATAGGAACTGTGAGTAAATTTCCCAAGTCAGCCACAACTCAATGTTTTGTTACCGCACCGAATTCACCTTGCTCATGTCAGAATGCAGCGATTACTGACAATTGTGTAACCATGGTTAGGCATCCATCGCTATTACGCCCCTATCAAGCCATTACATGCCATTACTACGAGTATTTACATGACTATCATGATGCCGTCACAGAATCCCTATTCATGCCACTGCTTATCTAATATTGTATCCTTCTGATACCTTAATATTTTCCCTCGGGAGACTATTTCATGGTTATCAGATACAGTAAACCCAATCAACAATTTTCAACCATCATGGACCAGTGTACCAGTATGATCCATTCTCAAACCAGTATCAACATGCACTGGCATGCATGAGACTCTTCTTGCCATTGCTATATTTGTTATTCCATTACTACCATGGTGTCAGAAACCTCCCCCTTGAGAGCCACGCTTCGCTGCCTGCAGGTGGCTGTTCAGGTCATTTTGGGTGCAAACAAAGCCGGTGCGGTATATGGTGGTTTCTGTAGCCATGGGGGGTACCCCAAAGCTATGGTCGGTTTAATGCTATAAATAGTGAATGTAAAGGATGATAACTGGGGGGTCCCCTATGACTTGAGAAACCCCCCCTATGTGGTCATGGGATGTTGTGTCGTCTCAACCTTGACCAACCAACACATGGGTCGTAGTTCACATCCCAACAAAGTTACCTGCTTTGGTCATGGGATGTGAACAGGCAGCGTACCAGCCTTCTGACTCACAGCCCTATCACCAACCAAGCAATCGACCCGAACCAGCCAGTTGTTGCGCGCTGAAAGAATAATGACACATGACAAATGACAACTGTTTGCCATCCAGGAGATTTAGGAGAGTCATCTAAGTAGATGGATGCCAAATTATCAAACACCATCGAAGAACCGGAATAGCAGGACCAATTTTGGATGCTTCCATCAGTAGAGACACCCTCAAACCCACACTTTTTTGGAAAAAGAAACAAAAAATTTGGGGGCAGTAGATGCGGTAGATCATGTGCAATCCTTCATGACGTAGGATGACATAAACATGATGATGGACAAGTAGCTATGGCATATAATTCTGAATGCAATTGGTGATGGTCATGTTCAATAATCGTACAACAGTGGTTGATTCTCGCGAATGGTGATGCTTAATCACCCTTCTGGCATGAGTTATGAGAGGTCAACGATTGGCGTCGACCTTACACATGTCTGGAGCTATGCAGAATCTTGAAGCAGCATCTGGTAACTTAGGAGTGTTCCATACGTTCACGTACCAAGTAGCGGCAACGTATGGGTGTTTCTCAAAATAGGGTACCCATGGGTACCCCCAAATCATTTAATATTATAATAATATTATAATATAGCAATAAACCATTCGTTTTCTGGGTTTCCCTATGACTTCACAAACCACCACGTAAGCTTTCAGCAAAATGCATCCATCAAGGAGTCAAATACCAACACAGGCCTTTCCAGGCCGCGCAGGCTTAGCCCATCTCCCCTAAAATGTGCTGGTGAAGTGCTTTGCCTGTCTCTCATACGCACTGACTGGTTCAAAACCTTATGTTGGCCACTGGTTCTAGTGTACGACGATCCAGTCGGCTGTGAAATCTACGAAAATACTTCCCTTATATCGTGGCAGAAAATAATTAGAAGCCAAAGCACTGAATTGCGTGGAGTCAACATGGATTCACTGAAAGCTGGTATAACGTTGTACACCTTACATGCCAGCCACAGGATGAGATACACAGCAAAGGGACCGCAACTAGCTGATGTCGGTTCCATGATGTTCGAGTGAAAAGACTTTTCGCGGGTACAAGAAACAGTCACTGGCATTGTCCTTTTCATTCGCGTTTCCAGTGCCACAATCAGCTCTTGCCAAACAGTATCTCTAGAATCAAATCATTATCTAGAATCAAATCATTATCTAGAATCATTCTCTAGAATCAACTTCAATCTCTTGCCAAAAGTGTGCTGTCCACACGGCTTCCCCTCAAGGACAGCAGGACCACCTCGGACTTTAGGGGCACCTGTGCAGTCCCGCGAGGTGCCTCGAATCACCAAAGTGCTGGAACTGCCATCCCTGTGGGCCAGATTCCATAGCAGCTTTGGGCTCCCATTGGTGACCACTTGGGCGCTGCTGCAGCTGCTGGGGCAGCTGGTGTTGGACGTTGCTCATCTGCGGGCGCAGCTGGTGAGCTACCGAAGTCAGGTGGTGCGCGCCCAGGCCATGCGGATGCTGCGGATGCTGCTGGTGCTGCTGGTGCAGCTGGTGCAGCTGGTGCAGCTGGTGCAGCTGGTGCTGGTTCTGCTGGTTCTGCTGGCTGTTCACCAAATTCAGCTGATTCCAATTGCACGCCTGCGGCTGATGCATTCCACCTGACGATGTCATGTCTACCCTGCCAGCGCCAAGCAGTGGGATAGCAGCGTCCATCTGTGGCATGGCTTGGCAACTACCTGGCCAGGGCAGGTTCTGTCCCCTCGCTGCCCTCAAATCATTCGCAGTTGATGGATTCTGATTCATTCCATTCAACAGGTGAATAGCAGGCAGTTTCTTCCATGGCATCAACGCGACCTATCATTGATGGTTTCTGGTGATTTTTGCATCCTACCCAGCCACAAACACTCGTGACTGAGAAACATATTTCAACAAGTTGCTTTGCTCGAGGTCAATTCGGGTCATGTCAGCTGCATAGAAGTGTATCCACCATTGGTTGGCCCCCCCAGTTATTGATAGTTTCCCTGTTCAAAAGACCATAGCCTCCGCTTTGTCATGAGGTTGGACAATTCCCCTAACGGTTGGAGATCTGTCTTCAAGCATCCTATCACAGCACACTAGTTGGCATTTTCAATTACTTTCGCCCGCTATCATCGCCTACCACTGAGAAGTCGATCTTCAATCATCGAACATGATAAACCATGAACCAAATAATTATAGCTGCCATAGATTAACCAGTCATCAACCGCTATTTCATGAACCAATATCAACAATCATTGTCAACCATTCATGGACTATGAACAATCAACCATTTCAATCATTAGTATCATCAGTCATTGAGTCATTGATCAATCCTTATTGACCGATATGAACCACCACAGCCACCGTATTCAGCACTCACCTCACACCCGCAGCCTACTAATGGCCTTGCAGGCCCGCATCGCCTGACACTGTGCAGGTTGGAGTGCTTGGACCAGGGATGGAATGATTTGGCTGCGGTGATTTGACTGTTTTGTCTGTCGGTTTGTGTTTATCGAAGTTTATTTGTCCGTCAGTGATATCAAACAAAACAAGTAGCCACAAACAAACCGCAAACAAGCAGTGATTGATGACGGTTATTGGCTGGCTAGGCGGTGCGTGTAGGCATGAATAGGTTTCACCCGATCGAGATAGCTGGATCGCGGAAGCATGGCAGCCAACCAACAGAGCACGAAAGGCATAGCCTTCTGCTCGTCGTGTACATCATCACTGACCAAATGTTTGGATGTTTGGATCTTGGATGAGCACCGCTAGTTTCTCATCATTCTGGCAGTTCGACGGACTATTTGGTTTGTTGAGTCAGGAATACTCACCCCCCACAACATGCGGATGCTCTGATGGACCAAAGAAGACGCATCTGGATCTCAACAAAAAAATGACAATGGTTTCAGGGTTGTGCAAACAAACTCATTTTGTTGATTAAAAATGCAGGTATGAATTTCAGTCAATATACGTACAAGTAGCACATACAAGTCTATATATGTAAGTATGTATTAGTTAACCTGTGCAAATCCATAAATTAGCGAATAAGCAGATATAGATATATAGATAGATAGATAGATAGATAGATAGATAGATAGATAGATAGATAAATAGATAGATAGATAGATAGATAGATAGAGAGAGAGGTGTCAAATGGTTCGAATTCCTGTGTAACTAACAGAATACGATTTTAAATCATTCTAGGTAGAAAAAACAGTACGGTATATCGAACATTTGAGGATTCCACGGTGGACAGGTGTAGCAGGCAACGGAGACGAGTCCACTTAGAATTTGAGGCAACTCCCCAAAGCAAACAGCTCAAGGCCCAGAGTCAACAGGGACAGGTGCTGTTTCAATTCTGGAGCAAAAAAAAAGGTCAGCCTTGGAAAAAGCTACACACATCTGAAATCTGATCAGCCGACGTCGATCTACTCCATGAATGCTCATCTGGAGACAGGAATTGCGACCCTTCCCCAAAAAAAGATAGTTCCCCCCACACATTTCAATCATCCATGATGTCAACCCCCCAGCGCCCCAGTAAATAAGAATGATTCAGGGGAAAGCCGACGGTCACAGTTTGGATGCGCCCATTTTCAGTGTTGCTTACTTGGATGTGCACCCAAATGGTCACTAGCCATGATTTCTAGGGGTTAGTTCAGCTACCTTACAAGGCCTATAGCAATGGTGAACTAACCCCAGCTGCAGATCCAAGTAGGATATCTGAGGATAATCTCAACCACACATCCCATTGAATTCAACCCTACCAGGACCGCTCCTGCCTTCGTTTCTGCGCCTGGCTCAGTTCCTCCTGCCCTTGGAGGTACTCGACCAATGCGGCCAGAGCCTGTGGCCCAGTGACTTCGTCGTGCCAAGCATCCTCCATGGGATACCAAGGGATACCAAAGGGATACTAAGGGATACCAAGGGATACCACGGGATACCAAGGATATGACTCGCCATTCTGAACTAACCATCATAAAGTGCTAGCCATGGGTACTCTCAAGCATCACTGACCCTATGTTCAACAAGTATCTTTGGACATCGACGGGTCATCCTTATCCAAAAAACACTTCGGAGCGCGGGCGGGAAGAGATGCAGCCATAGATGTGGGGACCATCGTCCGCCAGTTATATCCTGACCTGTGCTAAATGGTTTTGCTCAGAATGTTGCTTGGCATGCGCTGTATGTGAAAAACATCTATGCATGTTTAGGTATATTCGCATACATATATACGGATGTGTGTATTCAAATATATACATATTTGCATGTGTATATAATATTGATACACACACATTCACACGTCTACACAGATACAATATAGTGCAAAAAACATACACTGCATATTCCAAAAAACGCCTATGAGGCGGTTTCTCAAAATCAGGGTACCCCCAAATCATCCAGTTTACCGCCCATTTATAGCAATAAACATCTAATTGGTGATTTTAACCCCTATGAAAACTATCAGTCAACCAACCAATTGTGTCAATGATTACTAGCAAAAATAACCATAATGTGAACCCAACCACCAACCAAACATCAATAAACCAACCTTTTGGGAGGTCCCGCACGGGGTCTTTCTCGAAACCATCAACCAGGGCACTCCAGAGGGCTGCGGTTGAGCCATGGCCCAAGCCTCGGCGTAGCTGGTGGCTAATCATGGGCCATGGGCAAGGAAGCTTAGCTGGTCAACAATGGTTGATGGCATTTGTTCATAGTGTTCGATGGATCAGAGTTGGTTAATAGTGGTTGGTTAACAGTGGTTGGTTAATGGTTAATAATGGATAGGGACAACCATTGGCTTATATTGTTGGTTAATAGTGGTTGATGGTTTTTGATTCTCAATAATCGGTCGTGCAGGGACGCATGTGTTGCCTTGTGACTTTTGATCTTCAATGCGTCTGGTGTTGTGGTGGAGGCTTCTGGATGCTCCAAAAGTTGGAGTTGGAGTTTGTGTGGGCTCCTGGATGATGGATCAAGTCCCTGTTCCATCCCGTTCCGCGCGAAGATATCCCACTCCAAGCCGTAAATCAAAACCCAGAAGCAATTCATCAATCACATAAATGAGTCAAAAGCTACAGACATGTACCTGCCATCTGGGTTGATACTAACCTGCCCACACACACAAGAAATACTTTGATCCAAACCTTGGGTGGTTCGGCCATTGTTGGTCCCACCCTTAGGTTTTCTCGGCCGAAACAGTGCAGAAAAGCTAATGGCTAATGGTTGTTGGATACGCAATGACCCGTACAGTCACCTCTGATAGACAAACCTGGCAATTTCAAAACACCCATTTAAAGATGGTCTTCCAGGCTTGCCCTTTAAAACCCTAATGGTTTCACCATTTCCAGTTGCTCAGTCATTCGGAATTGCGGCGTGTGTCCAAGCAACGCAGTAGTCCGGCTCATGTTCGCAAACGTCGGCGAAGGTACGCCTGCCCAGAACAACAGCAGTGACACCATGGTGTTTGATGGCGTTTGCAGCAGTGAACTGCTAAACTGGGTATGATAAACAATGATTAATGAAGATCATTGCTCAACGGGGACCGGGGGTAACAAACTAATGACTTGTGGAGGTTCAATCGTGGTCAATCCTACGAGTCTCCAGATGTGGCAAAGGCTCTACCCCTCCATATCTCTTGGATGCAAAGCCTGATATTTGCATGACGCTTAGGGGAAAAAACATTCAGCAGGTTCAACATAACACAAAATATATAGCTGGTTGAGGGTGTTGATCCTATCTACTGAGCTAGAACACTTCCAATAAAAAACAGAGAAACATATGGAACAGCACCCCTTGCAAAAAAAAACAACCCACAGCTTTCATCTCTTTTCCATTGCTCAAATATCCAACAAAATGTACACTTCGTGGGAAAGTCTGCCGACATGTTTGCATCATCGTCTTCCTGGCGGCGCTCCACTTTCCCGTCTTCCGTCAACATGGAGGTAGGATCAAGGATCTTCATCATATGCATAGTGATGGCCTTGATTTCAGTGCCCTGCTCATGTTTCTTGAGATCCATCTTCTCACCATAGCCGCGCGCAGAAATGGAGAACTTTTCTTCATCGAAAGATGTGATTTCAATACAACGACAAATATGCATTTCAGTAGAAAACATGTAAAGAAATTCGTCCAGCAAATGGTACAACAAATCTAGCATATCGTGTCCCGTGGCATGAACGTCCACGGAACGAACAATGTCCACCTTCTCTAAGGGAGTCATATAGTTGAACATCCCAACACAAACCTGAGCCAAAGCTTCCGCCAGAGAGGAACCCCAGGAGTGCACGATGATGTCTGCAGTGTGGTCATGATATTGAAACTGACGCAGGTCCTTCACATGGTCCGGCAGCTGCATCGCCTCAACGGTGGTCGCTGTTTCAGAAGCTCCGCCTGACTCTTGGCCCAGCTGTCCTGAGTCTCGGCTGGGCTTGCCACGATACCAATTCAAAAGATCCACCACTTCCGGTCGCGCTTTCGCAATTTGTCCAGGCAAACCTGTCAAAACAATGGACTCCATGCCCTTGTCACTGATCAAAGGTCGAGCTGTCAACGAGAATTTCTCACTGACAATGGCCAAATCATTTTGGATATTGCAAGCAGCTTCTTCATCCAAACGCCACGCAGTAGCTCTTCCAACAGGAATGCGGACAGTGGCTGGCTGCTGCTCGGTGTCACTCTTGGTTCGTCGCAGCAACTCATAGTTCGCAAGGTCTGTTACAGGTTCCTCCTCGGCCATCTGTGAGGCCATCTCCTCATCCTCACTGACGCTGCAATCACCGGGTGTGGGCAATCTGATACATGTCTACTAAAAAAATTGCCCAGCTATAAGATGCTCTACTACAGCTGGCTTGTAACAGTGTAACCCACTTAAAATCCACTATACTATCTGCCATATCCCGTACTTCCCCGAAAGCTCCAAAGCATTCTAAACCAACTGCGCTAGCAATTGGGAGTATCACTACGTCTGAGATGATGTATGCCCCAAAAGTTACTGACTACTGGTACTATCAATAGCTAGATACTTTGACATGTTGACTGTCATCGCCAATCTCCGGTGTTCAATGATGTTGTGATGTCTAGCATCAATGATGCTTTACTTCATGATTGTTAACAACAGTTGTGAGTGTACAGATTGTCTATCAATGATTGAACGTGTGTTGCTTAACGATTAATAAAGGTGATGACTGCGAAATGACTCTGCAGGTGGATTCTATATATAAATGTTTCTAACCCCTATAACAATGATAAACGCTCATAAGGTGGATTCTAACCCCCAATCACCATGGTTAGTTCCCACCTAATGCACTTAGCAAATGCTTCGACCGTCCTCCGACGCGCGCGCCGCGCGAAGCTCTTCAGCCGTCACCAGGGTCACTTCGACACCGTGGCGGAAGCGGGCGCCGAAGGTCTCTTCCAGTTGCGACTCGCTGAGGAACAAGAGCTGCACACCGTCGATTCCTGGGCGGCAGGTGGGTTGGCTGTGGTCAGATGGTGCTGGTCAGTGGTTCTGAAGGTTTTGTAAGCGCGCAAACACTATCTGGTGGTTGGGTGTGGTGCTCAGATGCTATTGTTATGTTATGATGAGGGTTCATGTTGGTTTGATTATATGTAATGATGGCAAACGATGATGGACAGGAATGGCTGGTGGTGATTGGCAGCGATAGCGATAGATAATGGTTGCAAATGATGGCAAGGGTATTGTAAAGATGAGTGAATCATACTGGAAATTGGTGAATAATGGCTACTAGTGGTCACTGATGGTATAATGTGTACCACTGGCTGACATCGTCAGTGAAAAAAGTGCAGAAGACTAACAGGGAAACCACATTAACAAGTAGACTAATTACAGGCAGTCCAAGTTTGGAAAGCCCAAAAGTGTAATCCAACAATCACATCAAACAACTGGTTGTAGGATGGTTGTAGCTTTTACCATTTATCGCGACATTCGCCCTCATCGGGCTTACACAGAGACTTCCGCAGAATCTATAGCTGTTTGCTCATGTTTGATTACGTTTATGCTATAGTATGCTATGCATATATTTCCATGCATATATTTCTATGCATATATTTGCATATCATTGTCAAGTCCTGTACTTGCCAATCTGTTGCAAGAAACTCTTGACCTCGTGATGGGCTTAAAATCATAGGACTTTGACCGAAGCCGTCAGATCCCAACGGTTTGCTGTTCAACAATCGCTCGGTGTTCACCCTTGGTTCTTTCTTTGTGACGATCCTTATCAGATCTGTTGATCCTAAAAGCGGGGCAGGAATTTAGGGCTTGTTGGTTGTTCTCCCCTATTGACCATCTTGATCCACAGCTTTAGAAAAAGAAAAAAATCAACCTGGATTCGCTATAAGGAAGTAGTATGCCATTGATATTGAATTGATGGTTCAATGAGCCATTATTTGACCGTTCAATGAATGGTTATCTACGTCATCATTAAGCATTTGCCACAAGCATTCTCGCTTGAGATCAGCCAGGTTTCCAATGATGATGTCCCCAGGCTGAAGAATGGGATCCTGTCCTGGCTTCTGGTCAATGGCCTCTACCTGCGTGGCACAGATCAGCATTCATTGAAGGTTGAGGTCCTGGTCCGGTGATCCAACGAATATGTAGGGCTACATCTGCGTATCTTCTTTTGCGGTACAATTCGGATGTACAATGATGAAGTTTGGGTGCAAACAATATACTATCTCGGTGTCCGTTGATGTCGATTGTCAAAAAATGAACCCACCAAATACAGTACAGTACAGGCTTGGGGAAACAGTTCGCCCGTCTTTGAAAACGTATTCTCCCATGCATTCTTCCAGAATTGAAATGGTCAGATGTTGCTCTCCTGTGCATTCACCATGCTTCTCTGAAGGACTTTGAGCAAGCCAGGCCCTGCCTGATATCCGAAGTCCGTGACTTCCGTGTGCAGCCCGGCCCCGCTCTCCTCATCCACCCGCAAGCAGCATCGCCGCAGAGTGGTGAAGTCTCGACCAGGGAAGCTGGCAGATAACCAGGGAGGCGAAGCCATGACGCGACGGATGCTCTTGGATGATTGTCACTTCACTTTGGTGGAGACCTTCTGGTAGCCTCTAACCTGGCAATAGAATATCCACTTATAGACTTATAGCCGCCGATTTCCCAGGGTGTCCCCGGTGTCCCCCCCAAAAAAGTGATTTTCCATTGCCAGCTTAGCAGAGTGTAAGTGGCAACACAAATTGTGATGCACTCGCGCATCGCGCTGATATGGATACCTGGATCACTGGATCACTCCCACATTCCTACCATTTAGGTGACCTGGATCGCCACCAACTTGCAGTGAATTCTTGTTATAATAAATGATGTCAAATGGACCAGTTAGTTTAGGTGATATGACCAGGTCCATTGAATTCCTGGTTCACCCACAATTCTCACTGCAATGACTGGGAACAAACACGGTGGGAAGATCACTGCATCGTTGTCCAGCTGCCACCCTGGCTGATCAAACGCTGGGTTGATCTCCCCAGCTCTAGTACGACCAACGGTGGAGTCATGTGGAGTCCAACGATTGAAACGCTGGAGGTGCGGGGCTGTGCCAGGTATGGTGCAGAAAATCTAGCTAACTGACTGTGAGAACTGTAGGACGGACTCTGACTTCGAGCCAACCAAGACCGGTCGTTCAATCCGCAATTCTCACTCTAAATTTAGCACCGGGGAGAATAAGAATCCACAATTCTCACTCAGAACATAGCACCAGGCAGAATATCAACGTCTAAGCAAGTCTGATCTATCAAAAAACCATTCACGGCTTTTCAACTTTGGCAACTGGAATTGGACTCAATATCCTTGCTGAAGTTGATATTGCAATGGAGAGAAAGTTGCGCATCAACCATGGTTCTAGTTCCAAAACATGAGAAGCCAACAAGGTTTACTCGATGAACGAATGACCTTTTAGACACATTCCGATCATTCCGTCAGCAGTTCGGGTCTTAAATGAAATGAAAGAAAATGGGCTGTGAAGAGATATCCCAATAATTGTTTTTTCCCTCCTTAAAAAACTGGGAGCAGCTGGAGGTACCGTTGAAAGGCTCAAATGCTTCCCTTGAAAGCATTGATTGTTTGTAGATACATAGTCTGCAAGAAACCCATCGAACCGATTCGAACCGATCTTCAAAAAGTTTCTTCCGTATCAATGTGGTACACCTATGTTGCCAGAAGTTCACACGTCACGGATGACGGTAGTCATCATATCTTATGAAAGACGAACATACCCTCACATAGGAATCATCAATGTTTGCAGTATACGAAACCAGCTGGAGCAAATTCAACCACTAACCATTATCAACCGTCAACTTGTCGTTTCGACAGTTTACCACTCATCATTCCCTATCATCAATTATTATGACCCATCATTAACCATCATTCAGCATCATTACCCATCATTAACCAGTATTGACTATCACTAACCATTAACCAGTACATACTGACTATCATTCACCATCAACCAGTATTATCTATCACGAACCATCATAAAGCATCATTCTCAAAACCATTGATCATCATGAACCAGCATTAACCATCATTAACCATCATTAACCATCATTAAGCAGCATTAACCATCATTACCGACCCCTCTGTATAAAGCCAACCCTACAAGCTTCGCAGCGCCAGACCCTCGATGCTTTCCGAAGGTCACCAGGGCTGAGCCGGGGTCGGCCTGGTGCTCTGCCATCCGTCCGAGTGTTGTCATGTTGTCAAATGGTATGGTATTATCATCAATGTTTTAATGGCTTTTAATGGCAACAAAAGGATGGTTTGTTGAAGGGTCAGATCATGGGTATCATATATCAACTTGGTTGTCAAATTCATGATTGTTGGCGTTGCGAAACATCAGGATAATTGTTCTCAAATAATATTTGCTTGGATTCTCTTGCGGTGTTGTGCTGAGTTGGGATGGAGCTACAAATGATACAAACATCATGCGTAAATGCATCAGCAGGGTCTCACCAAATAAGCCTGAAGCAGCTGGATCAGTCGTCAGTTCGAGTGGTAAAAGTAGAAGCATCTGGATACCAAAGGCAGTTTATATGTCAAGCATCTGATTGAAGTCATCAGAGCACGAGAGGAATGACCTGATGTCCAAGGCGATTAAGTCACCTACGCCCTTGAGCTTCCTGGGGTCCAGCAGAGTTCACACCATGAACGTCTAGGTATCACAAGTGCCACCAAATCGACTCCGTTCACATGTGTGCCGGTAGCAAGTTCCCAGTTGCACCGCTTCAAAAAGATTTCTGAGTAAGATCGCTGCTGACTTTTTACTCCTGCTGATCTATGAAGTCTCTTCCAGTCACGATGCTATATTGAAGAATCCCAATTATTTAGATCCATAACCTGACGGAGGTTGGTAGCATCCACATATTCATCTAAAAATTATTTGGGTAAATGCCAACAAAAATAAGTAATTTACATACGTCATCATGATATATGTCATTGATGAGTGCCTCTTCCTGCGGCCTCCTGAATCACGTTCCTTCAACAGCTATGTGCTCGCAGTGTCAAACTATTCTGCTTGGTTAGTCAAAGAAAATACTATATTTCAACTGGCAAATCCAAGATACAGCAACCACCAATCTGATCATTCTTGCTTGTGCCCCCATGATTCTTCCTAATGACAACCTGGAAACCCATGATTCACAAAAGTGTCAGGTGAGTTAACCCGAATTGTGCCCCTATGATTCACACAACATCATATATGAACTAACCACTATCACCTGTAGGGTTATATGGTCATGATGGTCAATCATATAATCCTATAACTCTTATTACCTTATGATTCATGTAACATCACACAACTCCTATCACCCTGTGATTCTTGTTCAATGACCCTTTGACTTTCGGTGTTTCCGCGTCACCATCACACATCAACTTTCCCGCCTGGGACGGCACTGGCTGCGCAGCAGCACCTTGGAAGCATGGCGAGGTGAGGCCACGCAGGGAGTGACACTGGCACCACCATCACCATCTTGGTAGTCATTACCCTCGGTAGTCCCTAACCTGGTGATGGAAAAATCCATCATGAAAAGTTTTGCTTCCCAGGGTCCCAGGGTTTCACTATAAAACGTGGTTAAAATCCACTGCAGGTTAGGGACTACAGGAGGGTATGGTCATTGTTGTGGGCAATATCCTCGTCACGCACATTGCGATCAAATTCATCACCACTATCGTCATCATATTCTCTCTGTTGTTTGTTCCATCCCTACTATTGTCGGTTGCAAAGAGTCACAAGTAGCCAAATAGCTGCCAACCAACAGAAAGTAGCCACAATCAGAATCGCCCACCAGTGAATCGTTAATTATTAAAATTCATTAACAATATCCAACCATGAACCAGATCCAACCAGTTGTGAACCAACTAACTAAGCAAATCCTCCAGCCGTTCCGAAACGGTGCAGTCTGCTGCTCTGCCTTTTCTCTCCAGCACTTGCGTCGTTGCACAAGCCAGGCGCAGAACGCCGCTCAGTGAGTGTTTCGAGGCCGGCGTCGAGGGGGGGCCTTGCCACCCAGAGGTGACTGCTGGGGATGGGCAACCAGTGAGAACTTTTTCTCAGTCAGTTGGGTAATTGACTAGCAGTTGTGGTTGATCATGTTGACATCACATGACATCACATATTACGTGTTCAACTAACTATGGGTACCCTCTTGTAAACTAACCTAGCAGAAAATCACCATTTTTCGAAATCCTGGGAAACCTGCTACAAATAGTGGAGTTTCCATGCCAGGTTGGTTCACCAGAGTGTAAGTAGCGACCCATAGCCAGTCAAACCTTTACAGCATGGGTTTGTCCAACCATGGTGTACCCCCAAAATGCTGGATGGTTCTCCTATTTGTAATGGCTTTCATTGGATGGTTACCCGCTGGAAAACTAACATGGCAACGGAAAATCCACCATAAATGGAGGTTTTCCAAGGTTTTTCTAACAAAATGGAGGATTTACCATTGCCATGTTAGTTTACCAGAGGGTAGTGGGTACCACCATCTATGGAAAACCGCACCTAGCTGGTCACCAAATGGTCTCAAGCTCCCACACATAGCGACTGCCCTGCCGCCTTCTCCGTCGGGGTAGGGCATGAGATGCCCTTCTTCTGCAGGTCCTTCGAAGGTCGGAGATGCACAGGACTAGGGTAACTGACAGATTGAACTATGGTAATCTATAGGGTAACTGGTATAATCTGGTATCATAGTGCACCATGCATCTAGATACACTTTTGCAACCAAAACAAAATAGGTCTCAACAACAGCATAACTACCGATGTATCGCCCATAGCCCGAGTGCTACACGACCAGCCAAGCCAAAATGTGCACATGGGCAACAACAACGAAAGCTAGCGATCTGCCTGGGTTGTCTGGATGTTGAAGCACCCCTGGAAAAGTTCCAGTTGGGATGAGCATTCGGGTGAGATGATGAATCTGGCTTCCCGCCAAGCGTTTCAATCCTGGTCAAGTGCAGCATATATTTTCGAGACGTGGTGACATCACGGGGTAGGGCGTGAGCCCAACATCACCAAACTTGCATCGGTGAGCACACAAAGATATAAGCGAGTTGTTTGCTGATTCTTCCTGGGCTCTGGTGCAGCGTTTTAGCCCCCACATGATCCTCTCCCCCTACTACAAGTGACCGTATGGAGGGGTTACCGCCGAGTACCCCAGAACTATGCCAATGTGATTGACCTCAATAAACAGCTTGAGTGGATCCCTGCTTGGGGTGATCCAGCAAGCAGTTGTGGGAATTGCCATGCCCATCCCACACTGCTCATTATTAGGATGGCGCCGCCAAGAACTCCAAGTGGCGTACCATGACTCACGCAGCACTTGAAATCTACGCTGGCCATGGATGCTTTCAATCTCAGCAGTGGCAGCATCTCCCCTCACCATTTGGTTACAACACTCCTGGTAGCTCCCTTTTAAAATGGTAGGTACCCTGACTCCTTCGCTTCCTCCACACCACCACCGAATCATGTTCTATTCTTCCAACTGCTGCCCTCGGGCAACGTCGATAATTCCGGGTGTATCCAAACAATTTAACCGCGGTAAAAGCAGATGGCGCATTTACACATTGAAAATAGCAGAGTAGATGGCACCATTTAGGGCAAAAATGAACTCCCCAAAATGGGCAGCGATCATCGCACTGTTCCGTGGAAATGCGGTCCAAAAAACCAGCAGTAGAGCATGGCGCTTCCAGACAGCTACTTTTTTATGATTGAAGGAAGAATCATTGATTGATCATCCATCAGCCTCTACGAACCATGAAATAGCCATTAATTCACCATCCAACAACTGTATTAGTTAACATTTGTCATATGGTGAACTATCGCATGATTAGTCAACTGCAGTCAACGCCACTATACGTACTTTACTATTCATAGATATTCATGGTGAATTATAGTCAACATTAGCTATGGTTACTCATGTGGGTGTTTCTCAAAATAGGGCCCCCCCCCAAAAAAAATCAATAATAACCATAATCAACCATAAACCTGCCATTTTGCAGGGGTTCCCTATTTTAAGAAACCACCATATAAGTAACCACCATTAACCAGCTATAGTCAACCTTAGTTACTCGACGATTGGCCATTATTTGGTGGTTTCTCAAAATAGGGTACCCCCAAATCATCCACTATTAACCATTTTTAGCAAGAAACCAGGGATTGTTTGGGTCCACTATCTGGAGAAACCACCATTTGGTTACCCATAGCCAATTGGTGGTTTCTCAAAATAGGGGACCCCCAAATCATCCACTATTAACCATTTTTAGCAAGAAACCAGGGATTGTTTGGGTCCACTATCTGGAGAAACCACCATTTGGTTACCCATAGCCAATTGGTGGTTTCTCAAAATATGGGAACCCCAAATCATCCACTATTAACCATTATTAGTAGGGATTGTTTGGGTCCACTATCTGGAGAAACCACCATTTGGTTACCCATAGCCAATTGGTGGTTTCTCAAAATAGGGGACCCCCAAATCATCCATATTTAACCATTTTTAGCAAGAAACCAGGGATTGTTTGGGTCCACTATCTGGAGAAACCACCATTTGGTTACCCATAGCCAATTGGTGGTTTCTCAAAATAGGGGACCCCCAAATCATCCATTGTCAATCATTATTAGTAATAAACCAACCAATTTTTGGGGTCCCCTATGGCTTGAGAAACACCCAATTGGCCATCAACCATCACCCACCGGCGCCCTCCTTGACCAAAGCTTCGCGCGCTTCAGCGCTGAGACTTGCCAAGAGCTCCTCAAGGCAGGCGGCTTCCACCTCGCCGACCACGGTTGTGGTTTCGACCACGGCGGGGCCCGGGGTACCCCAAAAAATCCGTGGTTGACAACGGTAAGCGATGGTGATTAACAAGGGAAATCATGAGCCATACTAGGGGATATGCCAACTAGAATGGTTTATTGCTATAAATGGTTCATAGTGGATGATTTGAGGGTACCCCACTTTTGAGAAACGACAATATCTAGTTGAGTCTGACAGCGTATTAGTTGCCACCTGGAATTGATTGATAGTGATAATCAACTGATAATATTGATAGGTATATACGCAATCTTATTGATGGTTCATTGATATTATTAATGTACTTAACGCTGAATAAATGGTTAATGAGTGTTCAACGATGGCTACTATGGTTGATGATTGTTGATCGATGGTTTATTCAGAGTACACTAATGTGGTTAATGAACTACATGGTCCACAATGGGTAACCAAGGTTGATCATTATAACAAGTGATAACGATCATGGTTAACTGGAATTGTCAATGATCGCAACTCTTCTCCACTCGATCCAACCTGATGGTTGATGAATATAATGGTCAAAGATGATTGGCAAAGACCAATATCTTCTTCGAATCTGGGAATGACAACAAGCACCATTGAAGAGTAACCCCCTATTGACCATTGTTTTCACAAGGACTCAAATTAAAGATAGCGGGCATAACCAGGGGATTTGGGGGCAGTGTTCGTTCAGGGAGTAGAACAGTAGAGTGGGTGATATGCAACCAACCAGGCTGAAAGAAGATCGCCGGCAGAGGAAGCACAAAATCCTATGCAGTGTAATATAAGCGTCCCATCTTCGAGTTCCCGACGCCGTGGTACCATCCGTCTGTCTCACGCAGATCATGGCCAGGCCTCAGCGGGAGCAGTTTGTTTGGTGTTGAATTTTCATGTTGAAAATGGCTAGTGGTGATTGACCAGTGGTCAACTGGTGGTCAAGTGGTGGTCAACTGGTGGTCAACTGGTGGTGAATGATGGTTAAGGAATGCTTAACTAGTGGTTGATGATGGTTAATGAGTGGTTGAATGTAGTTGATACTGGTGAACAATGGTGAACAAGTGTTTGAAAATGGATAATCCATATTTGATGATGGTCAATTAATGATGATTATTTGGTCTCACGCCGTCGTATCCCAGTCATTATGGCTGGTTTTCGAGGTGCGCGGAGAGCAAGGCATATTTTCTCAAGTCAAAAAGCAATCCCTCCCCCATCTGCATCTGCCTCAGCAACTTGGTTTGGTACTGAGGAGGCATCTGACATCTGGTCTTTACAGGTATTTTGGGGCATGTTGCCCCAACAGTAATTACCCGTGCCTCAAAATCCTGGCCTTAAAACACACCCAACCTCTGAATCTCGGCTAGTCTCTGTGCCCCTTCGGCATGATGACTATTGCATCGTCTCCTCTCAGAAGTCTTTCAGGGATCATCAGGGAGGTTCCCCAAATTAAAACACGATCTTCTAACCAAGCTGTGACCCCAGAGTTTTGAGAAAGTTCCCCCCAAAAGAATGACTGGGTTGAATGGTTGATGGGGAAATCTACAGGAAACCAGGAAAGCCTTGTAACTGGTGGGTATGACCAGGGTTTCCTATAGATGTCCCTCTTAACCATTACCAAAACCTTCCGCAGATCAATAAAGTTCGATCCTGGTTGCATGGGTGGGTTTTCTATGGGCTAAGCCGCGACCAAATAGCTGGGACAACTATGAAAACCAGCCGATCGACAATGATAACACCAATCATGTCATGTCATTGTCAAGCTGGTAGAAGCCTACAAGCTGGGCCCTCAAGCACTTCTAAGTTGGTATATCACTAGCTTAACTAGGGTTAACTACCAGTTGAAAAGGTCTATAACCATCTAAAACCCCATTCTTTAAGGGTGTATAACCCATCTTCTAACTCGTGGGGGCCCACCGCCGGTCACCACCTGTGCCAGTCACCGAGGGGCAAATGATACGCGCAACGCGCCACTGCCAGGGCCTTTTCCACGAGACCTGCTTGTAAACAGCCCCGCACCAAGACCTTGCGCCGCACCAGGGGGTTGATGAGGTCATGGTGTGGATGGCAATGGCTTAGTAACCCGTTACCAAACAATGGTATTCAATAACTAATGGCATTGTTAAGTGAATGGTTAACCATTACCAATAGCATTCAATAACTATGGTAATCATTTAGCATATTGAGTAAATCTATAGTAGTGGTGAATCGTAGTTGATCTATAGTAGTAATGGTCAAGCTACAGTAGCTTACTAATAAACTAGTAGTAATGGTCAATCTATATATATTAGTATGAATATATTGGTAATGGACATGCTATCAACCATTACAAGTATAGAATGCTTAATCATGGTTGATCTATAGTAACCAGGAGTGATAACTGGTATGAATATATTAGTAATGATCCATAAGTAATCATTGTATAGAATGTTTATGATCATATCTTTGTAATAGTATAGAATGGTTAATCATGGTTGATCTATAGTAGTGATTATTAGTACGAACATATTAGTAATAGTCAATATTAGCAACGATTAATTAATCATGATGGTTGATCAATAGTAAGTCAGTAGTGATGGTTGGGAATGGCTAGCTAAGGTTAATCATGGTTGTTAGGAGTGGTCGGTCACCATGGAATATGAAACATGTTTGAGGAATGGCTAATCATGGCGATAGTTGATCAATGCTGATCAATGGCTTCGCATGTAATGGTTGTATAATCAACATGTAATGCGGCCTGAATTGACGTCAGCTAGCGCATGTCAGCACAAATGTACCGCTCTAGACTGCTAAATTGAAAAAATGGATTGCAGACAGCTGTATCAGATTACCCATGCCGGTAGAGTGACACACAGGAATGAAGAACCTTTGTCCTAGAAACACGGGACCAAACAGTCTGACAGAAGAAAATAGGCAAAACAAATCGGCGGCAAACATGTTTCTGAATTCACAGTTTGAAACCACAACTGTTCATTCCACCGCTTCACGAGAAAGCCATGCGGTCGCACAGGTTTGCTTCCGCAGCGTGACGTTTGTCCCTGAAAGCAGTTCTGGGTATTTCCATCAGTGGTGTTCAAACAAGAGCTGGGCAAAGGTTCAACCAGTTCCAGCCGGTTACGAATGGTTCAGAATGCATATTCGTAATGCATGGATGGCCATAGCCTAAGGTAGTGAACCATAAAGTGTATCAAAGCCCATCAGCTATTTGTTATGGGATACCCCTTGTAAATATACACCCGTTATCACCCTTTCGTACTTACTTATCTTGCTTACATGGTGATCTGTCGAAGCCCTCGTACCCTCGGTGAACATCGAAAGCATCTCTTGAATTGTCTTTCTCGGGATTTTCACTGATTCACCCACACCTCGATCTTGGGTGTCATTGAATCAGCAAATCAGTCCTTGTACGCTCGTGTGAACACGAATATTGAACTCTGTGTTGCTTGGTGCTTGGCCCCACCGCCACCAACAGCAGCAGCCCTTGGGTCCCCGCTGTATAGGTCTTTGTGTCGGGCACGCACACGCCATCCCTCACCACCTGCCAGGGGCTTGAAAATGATGCGAAAACACACTGGTGATCCATGGTTTCAGCCACTGGTTGTTAGTCAAGTTGATGGATTAAATCTCAAACATCAAAACATCCTTGATCTTATACAATTGTTTCAGCCAAATGAAAAATTGCTGCTGTTGGTAACAACCCAAATGATATTTGTACACACACCAAACGACTGATGGTTTGCAAGTTCATACGTTTTGTGGTTCGTCAAACATCCTTGATCTTACGTACACCCAAATGTCAATGCATGCGTGCTGGAATATGCTGGAATACGGATGTTTCTTCTTGGCTGACAATTTCGACTCAGAACGACATGTCAAATGGGCTTATGCTCTGCGAATTCAACCAACCGAGCCCGGTCAATTGTTCATACTTGCGTGTGCAAGTGAAGGAACCATTCATAGTTTCAGAATGTTTCAGAAAAACATAGAAGAACGTTGCTATTCATACCCGGGACATCCTGGGATCATTATAACTGACGATGTTCGCTAGAGAAAGTCGGGATGAGTTCGCATCTACGAATAAACTAATTTGTTCCTTCCACCCAATTAGTTCATGGGTTCGAACCATAGTGATACAGAGTGTACCGAATCCAAAAACGGCATTGTGCCGTGGCACTGTCTGCAAAGCACAGATGTGGAAAGTACGAAGAGGACTACCATGGAATTCCCATTGCAAGCTGATTCAAATTCAGCTACAAAAACCTCAGCACAGGCAGCAAGAAAAGGATGCTGCAAAAGCGACCGCGGAATCTTGAAATTAGGGTCCAATAAATCGAAGTTCGAAACAACCGTCGTCAAAGCGAAAAATCAACATTGAAATGCCTGTTGTACTTTGAATACAGCCATCTTTTCCGTCCTAAAACCCAGGATATATCCTGGTCATCCTGGGATTAAACTATAACAGGTACGGAAAACAGCCATGGATTAAAAGGTGTTTCTCTGAAAGACTGCGGTTCTTCACATCTATGCTTCGTTTAACCCCCAGGTAATTCCTTCCATCAAACGTTCTTTGTCATTTAAACAGTTGAGAAAGAATTCGTTCAAACGTCAACTGATGCTTGTCCAGCAAATCGCTGCCAAACAATTCCAATCGAAATGACGATTTCCTGACAGAAGCACCGCTACTGAGAAATGCAAAGATTACGCGAATACAACAGAATAATGTTGGTTTCTTATTAGTGTAACCCCCCCCTAAAGTAATGAAAATAGGCATGAAACCAACTGGTAGATACTAATCAGCAACCTCACTTAGACTAACCAGTTGGTTAGTTCTACTACTAATTGGCATGAAACCAACTGGTACTAAACAGAATAAGACTAACTGCTGCACTTCACTTAGAGACCTTGCTTGGATCAGCTTGGTCACCACAGCGAACACATCATACCCGGAGCCCCGCGCCTGGTCGTGCAGTGACAAGGCTCGTTGGCATTGGCGATTGTGAATGCACGCTTGCATCAGACAGGTATAGACCTGGCATCGATGTGAGAAGGCCTTCGAGAAGGCAAGTCGAAGCAATTCGCAACAGATTTTTTCAGGTTGGTGGTTGAGCTCCCCCCTGCGATTGGTGCTTAACAGTGGTTAATAATGGTGAATGTAATGATTATAATGGCTAATCATGATCATAAACTGGTTGGTGCTTGCACTATCCCTGTGAAAAACATTAGTCAACCAAGCAACCAACCATTGGTCAAGATTAGAGGAAAAATAACAATTGTTTGAAACCACCAATCAGTTTTCATGTATCGTATACATTCACTTCGCACTGACGCAGGTGCATGCATCAACCATAAACAGCCATGCGCGCAAGGTTTTTTTTGTACACATTGCGCACAGTAAACGGGAACTGTTTCATGGCATCACTGTCAATTGCATTCAACCTTGTAGCAAGCGGACCACCTCAGCGTGACCATTGTGAGCTGCTACAAACAGAGGTGTTGCACCGTCGTTCATCGCCTGGTTCATGTCAGCACCAGCTTCAACCAACAAGCGAACCACTTCTATGTGGTTATACTCAGCTGATTGAAACAGACATGTTGCACCATCATTTGCCGGCTTGTTCACGTCCGCGCCAGCTTCAACCAAGAAGCGAGCCACCTCAATGTGGCCGTTCTCAGTTGCTGCAAGCAAAGCTGTTGCACCATTGTCATTGGCCTTATTCATATCAGCCCCAGCTGCAACCAGGAAGCCAACCACTTCCATGTGGCCATTAAAGGCTGCAATATCTAGAGGGCGTTCACCGTGGTTCGTCGCCGTGTTCACGTTAGAGCCGGCGTCAACCAAGAACCTAACTGCTTTGATATGCCCACTGTGAGCTGCTACAAACAGAGGTGTTGCGCCGCTGTTCCTCGCCTGCTTCATGGTCATTCTCAGCTGCCTAACGAAACAAAGGGGTCTTATCATACGCTGGTGCCATGCAAACGGAATCTTTGCCAGCACCGGCTTCCAACAGCAAATCCAAGCATGGCAGGCTGCCTTGCCAAGCCGCAACGTGGATCGGACAACAGCCCTTATATTCATCTGAAAACTCGAAAGGCTGATTCGGGTCTTGCTGCTCTTCCAGACACGCCTCCAGCAATTGAATACTACTGTTTTCGCAAGCTTCAAGCATTCTTCCCTCTCGCACAGCATCAGGTGCCTGGAACTGCAACAACACAATCTGTACGTTTTGAGGAGTCAAGGACAGCTGCTCTTCAGCTGCAATCTCACTTCCAGCTTCAAGAAACAGCTTCTGTCTAAACCTTGAAATGCCAGTGACCGAGGACACACATGTTTTCAGAGATTTTGTGGACCTGCCATTCACTTCTTCAGTCTTCAAAGTGGTAATAAAGTGCCCAGAGAAGCTTGAAACCAGGTGCAACATGGCTCCTGCTTCGGGCAGTTGATGGAACCGCGAGCCAAACTTCTCAGGTTGACTGGCAGGATTCCCAGGTCAAGTGGCTACCTGGGGCCTACTTTTGTGACCACCCATAGCTTACGCTTGAAATGAATGAGATGGGCTAACAAGCCAATGAGGCCAATGTCTCAAAAAACATGTTTCCGACAAGGGACCCCAAAGAACAAAACTCAGCATGACACGAAATCAAAAGCCTCATTATATAGTGACTTTTTAAAATGGGTGGTACCGCCAAGCCATTCAATATTAACAATTTTCAGTACTGAACCATCCATTCTTGGGGTTCCCAACTTTAAGAAGCAATAAACAATTGTGCCGCAAAAGCATCCACTTTTTCATTTTCAGCAATGGACACATATGGGGTTCCATGAAGGGCAAATGGTTTTTACTCAGAGCAGGGGGTACCCCCGAATACCCTCGCGCGACATTGCCTCGAAATCCTCATTCACTGGTCATCACATAATGGACTAAAACAACCTATAAACCAGGAACCAGTCAACACTCATTGTAGTAATCCATGAATGACATTATACATGATCATAATCAATAATAGCTTGTTAAATGTCATAAACCAATTAATAACCACCATTAGACAAAGCGCATTGAACCACTATTGTAATTTCCTTTCTAATCCCCTCACCCACAACAAGAATCCCTGTCACCCTGGGACTGCGAGCAATAAAAAAGACTCATGAAGTGGTACAATCTCATGCCATAGAACTGGTTTCGTGATAATGAGTTCACAATCCTGGTACAATCATTGCTACTACGGGTCGATCAGCGAAATGTCTCCGCACAACAATCAACCACCTCTTGGCTCGTGGCGCAATAATCTCTCGACGCACTGCACACTACACACCAACTCTCAAAACCCCAGCAAAACCAGCAAGTAGTCTGAACAAAACAAGCATCATTTGCAGTATATTTCGCAATATACGTGCGGATTAGAAAACACTGATAAACCCAGCCAACTTGACTCAACAACCCAACGCACCCAACGCACCCAACGCACCCAACCCAACCACCTCAACACCAAGCCCAACCCAAGGTCCATCCAACGTCCATGCCATGCCATGCCATGCAGGGCCTGGATGTTGGCCTTGAAGGCATAGCGTTGGGTGAAGCTCTTCACGACTTCAAAGGCCTGCTCCAAGCGCCTGCGCGAAAGTCATCTGGGGAAGTCACAAGCATGACCAACAAGGGGCAAGGACCATGGTTGATAAGGCTTATAACTCCATTGGTTCATAAGGGTGTGTAATGATTGATAAGGGTCAGTCAGAAGGCAATGGTTTAATGGGGTAACCATTGCTTTTTAATGAAGGGATAATAACCAACAGTTTATAGAATAGGGTAATAAGGGCTGTAAGCATTAGTCTACAGGGTTTATAGTAGTAAACAACGAGTATAACCCCTGGTTTTAAGTGGTGAATAACCAACAGTTTTCAGGGCCATGAACTATTAGTCTACTACGATCAGATTTGCTGAGGTGTAGCATGCAACAGTTGACTACTAACTATAGTCAGTCCACCACGAAACATATACCCAAGATCAACTGTTGCATGTCATCACACTGATGATTCTGTTCACCATTACCGGTTCTTAGCTAACCAAAGGATTTGCTACGACTTTCACATATCACCTCAGCTTATAATGACTGTACCAGTACTCAGCTGATCGTTTCCATGTCGCTGAATGAAAGCGTTCGCAGGGCCTCCCCCGGCCCAAGAGCTTGCACAGGATGCTCAGGGTGTAGTTGGAAGGGACGACCTCGGCGCCGACAACAATGGCCGAGGCCACCTGAAATGCTAGGGCTTTTGCGATCATTTTGGCGCGGTGCTGTTGGTAGTTACATGTAGTTACCCTAGTTTGGGAAGCATACCTGCATACCCATATAGCATATATTGTGGTAATATGACTTTACATGATGTATATGATGCCTCCAACTACAGTGATTCTGAAAATGGGTCTGTGACGTACTAGTTCGGATACATGCGTAGACCTACATCTGTAGAACGCATGCCACCCCGATGCTGAAGAAACCAGGTATGGTGGACTCTAGCAAATCGCCAGTGGCAAGTCCACAGTGGTTGATTTGATTGTGGAAATGGCAGCATGTGTAAGCAACGACTAGTCTTGCTTTCAAAAATGAACCCAAATCACCTCAAAAAGGTATTTCCAGTTACATCCATGTATATCCGGTACATCGAACCAAAGTCAGCGACAAGGAGAATGTGATGCAGCCACCAAGGATGGAGTCCTTCTGTCAGAGATGTCTCTCGAAAGAGTCATCACATCATGCTCTGGAATCGGTCTCCTCGGCGACACAACTATTCTTACTTTGCCTACAACGTGAATCAGCTGTTGCAACTCAATGATTGGCTAGGTGGGCGCTCTGCAAAACATTTGCAGAGACACATTGCAAACATAACAATAACTGCAGCCAACGGCAACAATTCTGCTCCTTGTAATCTTAGTACTTGTGCTTTTGATGCTGTTGTTGTTGTTGCTGTTGTTGTTGTTGTTGTCGTCGTCGTCGTTGTTGTTGCTGTTGTTGTTGTTGTTGTCGTCGTCGTCGTTGTTGTTGCTGTTGTTGTTGTTGTTGTTCTCGTTGTCGTTGTCGTTGTCGTTGTTGTTGCTGTTGGTTTCGTTGCCGTTCTGTTGTTCCCGTTCTTGCAGTTTGTGTTCCCATTCCTATTTGCTGTATGAAACCTTGTTGCAGCATGTTTTTTTCTGGGTCTAATTCTATGCCTGCTTGCGGCAAGCATGTTTGCTGCGTTTTCCTATCATAGAATCCTTGGTTGTTATCCTACAGTGGTTGTTGGCTGTTCCACTCTGTTCTTGTTCCTGATCTGGCTATGATGTTCTCCTCTGATTTATCAAAGCAGCCAGGAGACGACTCTCTCCGCCCGAAAATTTCAATCCCATCGGAGGGTAAATGGCGTGCAGGTGGCCGCTCTTGCTGGTCATAGATTCGTGACGCAGCCTTACATCAAGTGAAACTCGTCCTGGAGTTTAGAGCTTTTGCTGCAATCTTGGCTGAAGGACAAGTTGTGGATGACAACTCTTCCATCAGCCTCCACTGAACATTCTTGAACTGATGCTGGACTTGAGAGCTGTCACCACCAAAGCATGGATTGCCCCCCATGTCCCATCTGCCAAGAATCGCAGTTTGTAGCATGGATCCGCTGAATATTCGTTATTATCGTTCTTTGATCCTGGACACTGGAGCTATCACCGCCGAAATCTCCAGATCCCCAGGTCACGACGCTTCCGTCAACCAATCTTGCAGCAAAAGCCGTGCCTGTGGCAGATGTGCTGAACATTTCTCAAATATCCTCGGACTCTCGTGTAGGTGACACTTCCAGCACATCCTGCACACCAGAAAGCGAAGGCTCCGCTTTTTTGCAGCTACTCTCGGCTGCTGTGCAACAGCGATGGTGTTTCCATCTTGCAGCCTGGATAAGCCTGGCAAGTTCAAGAGATTCTGTTGGATCATGCAGGAGGCGTCCATCAGGTGCAGATGCCGCAAGCCTCAGGAAAGGTTTGCCCAAAGACTTTTGCCCTGCCTCTTTCAGGTCACCCATGGTGCCAGAGACCGCTTCAGGACCGTCCACTCGGGAGCGATATGGAGCGATGCTCCTAATTGCCAGCTCTCCTGTGGGCGATGCTGCCCGAAGTAGCGCAAAGCTGCAGTGTAAGTGCGAGCAATTTCCGTGGTTTGAGCCACGCGAAACAACCCTGACAAAACAGATGAGTTTAGCCAATCATCCCTGTTACCCTATGGTAGCTGGTTGGACAATCCACCAAATGTAGATTACTTACCTATTGGATGGCTTCACCGATCCTCCTGATAAAACAACCAAAAGAAAAACACTCGTCTTGCCGCCCCTTCAATCTTAGCATCTTGCCGTCAAGAACTTTCACCCGCAGGTATTCCTTCCAGCAGCTAGTCTCCAACCTGCAGCCACTTGCTAGGTATCCCACAGGGCCGGTGCTTCCCATGGGTCCCTTGGGTGTCCCTACTCCTTCGTCCTTCATATCCTCCAGAAGCTTCAACGCCTCCTCCACCCGCGACTGCTTGGCACAGCCGTCCTCGGAAGTACGGAGGTATTGGCGGTGGTTGAAGAGGCGAAGGATGAGGCCGTTGACCAATAATGTACAAAACCAGGGTCACTAATAATTGAAGCGTGTTTAGTGACTAAAGGGTTATAATTCGTCACTAATAATTGTACAAAACCAGGGTCATTATATATTATTAGTGACTTAAGTACGGTATTAGTTAATACGCTTGGCGAAGGCTGAAGGGTGAAGCGTGGGCTTTTTTGGGTGATGAATGGTCAGGTCACGAATGGCTAATCAATGGCCAATGGTGGTTGGGCAAACCATGGTGATCAATGGCGATTCAGCAACCAATCGTGGTGTATCGGTGATCAATGGTGGTTGGTTAGTGGTTCATTAATGGCTGATCAATGGTTAATTCATGGTTTTGATTCATCAAGTAATGGTGAGTGGTGGTTCATGCATAATGAATTAGGTGGTGGTTACAGATCAACTGGTTATGAATAGCGATCAACTGGTTGATAATGAGCAACTGGTTGATGAAAATCAACTGATCATATGGCAGTGGGTCAAAACCCCGTACCCCTGGTTTCCCCCCTGTTAACCATTGTTTTTCCTAGTGTCGTTGGTGGAAATCCCCCATTAGTTGGTTGGTTAATATTGACCCATAGCCATATAGTTGCTACCCGTTGCTGGGGTATAAGAGCCATTCAGCTGACCGTTGACCAACCACCAACCCTTATGAACCATGTTTGTTACTGTACTGCTTCATAATTTCCAGGTTGCAGGGTTACCATCATGCTGAACGTCTAAAGATTCCAAGTGACATAGACAACCATAGATGAACATAGAACGTTCAGCCTACCACCAAAGTGTGCCAGATGAAGATTGGACTTCAAATCTTTCAAAACTCCAAGCAAAAGGTAGTATGTCAGGCCATCGGATACGCCATACTAACCATTAAAGTCCATGATATTCCTTTGTACTAAGTAGTCGGAACCAACCATGTACAAGCAACAGAGAGCTCGATGACTGCTTGACAGTCATTTGCTACTCTGAATGAGGCTTTTTGCTAGCCAAGCATGCATCAATTTCCGCCTCGCAGCATGCTAAACCCACACCCACAAATCCATATCTTTGACCCTAGTGTTGTGAAGATTCCCAGCCACTGGGTTCTTGTGATGGGTCTGTGGAGGGTGAAACACCATGCTAAGTCCAAGGCCAGCAAACTGTTGTAGAGCACCTGCGGCGCTGAAAGAGCTCTAAACATCCCCATTTCAGAACCATGCAGCGCAACCAGTGTTGCCGAATGTACAAAAGCCTAGGGAAACATCGGAAATCCTGCTCCTTAGGAGAGATGAAAACCACCGCAAGGTGCAGGATGCCTCATATAAAGTTCTGCCTTCGGCACAGATTTGTGACACACCAGAATGGTAACCCCACTTGTGATTGTTTTTATAATCACCCTTGATGATCAGGGTTTGTGACACACCTGAGGGGGAGTGTTGGATATATATAGATATATAATAGAGAGAGAGAGAGCATATATATCATCTATATATATATATAGTATAAAAAAATAAATATATATATATATACATACATAGATATACATAGTATATCTTTAAAAATATAATATATATATATATAGATATAGATATAGATATAGATATAGATATACATCATTGCAGCACTTTTGTCTCTAAGCTCACTGTCTGGCTTTGATAGAACTGTGTCTTCCGCCCATCGATGGGCAGGTGGTTCACGTTGATGGCTCATCGCTGCAGCATATGACCGCCAGAGAAGAGAACGGTTTCAACATCATATCTGGGGATGAAACATAGAGGCCAATCACAGGGCATGTAAATTCAACAAAGAGGGATGTTCAACATCATATTCCCCTGGCATTTGTGGACAATCACAGGGGATGCAAGCAATAGTTTGTGACAACCGAACAATCGTTTGGTGTTTCGAGCCATCAAAATACTGGCTGCCTGCTGTATCACTGGACAACCGACTCTATCTGCTGACTTCAAAGAAGGGTGAATGCCTCAGACTGCTCAGTGACTCTGGGAGCCTGCCGAGGTCTTTGTGATGAAAGGATTGCCCCAAGCACAAGCAACAGAGCTCTGGTAGTTGAACATCTACCAGGCTTTGGTCGAACTCGTCTCCCAACAAAAGCGTCCGGAGCGATGCGGGCAAAGCCACCCCTTCCAAGCTTTGGTTGAAGAGGCCAGGCCCCAAAATCAAGGTTTCCAGGCAACATGGAAACCGCACGTTCACCAGGCTGTGATTGAAACGCCCTGCGAGGCTCAGGAATTTGAGGCTTGGAGGAAGCCTTACATTTTGCAAAGGTCGATTGAATTCTTGTCCCAAAGTTAGCATCTCCAGGCCCTCCGGCAAGTGAACGTGATCCAGGGGTTGGTTATAAAACTGTCCAAATGTCAAGGCTACCAGGTGCTTTGGCAGCTGATCCAAGGTTTGGTCAAAGTCACGACCAAAGGTCAGAGTCTGAAGGGTGTCAGGTAGCCATACACCTTGCAGCGTCTTGTTGTAAAATTGCCCGAAGTTCAGCTCCAGGAGACTTGCAGGAAGTCTTACCCCCTGTAGGGGCTGATTGAAGAAGCTGCCAAGTGTTAACACCTTCAAGGCATGGGGAAAGGTAACCTCCTCCAAGCTCTGACAGAAGCTTCTCCCAAAGGTTATGGACTGAAGTCCACGCGGCAATTTCACGCCCGCCAAGGTTTGATTGAAGTCATCTCCAAATGTCATTGTCACAAGTTCCAGCGGCAAAGTCATAGGCCTCAAGCTCTGATTGAAGCGCTTCCCAAATCTTATGCTGCGAAGACAGTCCAAGAAGTTCACGTTTCGCAAATGTTTGTCCACCGAATCTCCAAAGGTCAATGTCTCCAAAGTTGATGGCCACAAAATGCTGACTTCAGATAGATTCGTAACCACTTGACTGCCAATGGTAAGATTCCTCAAGCCCGGTGGCAGTTGTTTCCTTTTCAGTTTTGGAAAGTTCTCTCCCAAGACCAAGGTCTTCAGATTCGGTGGCAACTTTCCGTCTAAGCTCCAGAACCACTTTCCAAAGGTCAAGTGTTGAAGACTGTCCGGCAAGCCCTCAGACACTATTTGTCCATGAAAATTTTGGCCGAAGGTCAACACAGAGAGCTTGTTTGGCCACCGCACTGCCAACACTCGTTGGTTGAATTCATGTCCAAAGATTAATGTTTCCTTGGGCTGCTGGCTTGCTCCAAAGCGGCCAAACAGACTTAGGACTCTATCGTAAATTTTCTCTTTTGTTCAAGTCCATTCAAATCCTAGAAAACTATAGAAACCCCAAACACTCAAATCCAAAAATACTAAACAATCGACAAACTAGACCAAGACAGGCTTCAAGGTCATCTGGAAGATCAATTCCTTCAATTGCCTGGTCAAAAGAGTTTCCAAATTCAAGCCTTTGCAGGCTCCTTGGAAGAGTAACGCCTTGCAGGCTTTGATTGAACTGATTTCCAAATGTGAGGGCTTGAAGCCTGCTGGGCAACACCTGCACAACACTTCACCAACAGTGGCTCTCCCAGAATGACTGGTGAGTGCCCAGATGATTTTCAATCCATGCTTTTCATTTCATCATTTTCTGTACACTACAGGGCACGACAAGAACAACGGAAACAACCTTAACAAATGTAATTGTTTTGAGCGGGCACCTGCTGCAAGCTCCGATTAAAGCCATCTCCAAATTTCAAGGTCTCGAGGTCACTTGGTAGAACCTGCTCCAAGCCCTGGTCGAATTCATCTGAAAATCTGAGCATCTGAAGGTTCGCCGGCAAATTGCTCAAGGGTTCATTAAAGCCAGCTTTGAATGTCAGCGTTTGAAGATTTCTTGGAAGGACCAGGCCTTGCAAGGTAGGTGTGCTCAGTTCTGATAGGCTGGAGGGGAGCTCCATGTTTTCCAAGTACCGAACGGACGAGTCTGTCAAGGACAAGGACCTCATTCCCTCCAGGGCACTGTCTCCAGCACCAGCCTCCGGTGCGTGACCCATCAAGAGCTCCCAAGCCTCTTGAAACTTGGGCAATGTCCAGATGTATTGCAACGTCGAGGACTGGCGAATGTTCTGGTCTCTCAACGTTGCCTTTCTGGAAATCACTTGGCTGTCAAAGAACAAGCACAGAGTGAAGCCCGGCTTAGCTGGCAAGCGATCGCGAACCAGCTCTAGCAACTCCCCTCCAGAGATGTTCTCATCCACTGAGAATCGTAGCTCCTGCCCATCCATGCCAATGACTTGCAGCTGAAGCCCGCTGCTGCATTCCTCCATGGCAATCTATTGAGCTGATCGGCTTGGTCATTTGAGCGTCCAAAGGCTGCAGACTTGCTTACCCTCTGGTAAACTAACCTGGCAATGTAAAATCCACCATTGATGGATGATTTCCCAGGGTTTCATCATAAAACATGCTTATTTACCATTGCTATGTTAGATTACCGGAGTGTAGTTCAGCCACAACAGCTGAGTTTGAACCTCCCCAAAAGTCACCCCGAGACCTTGGAGCTAAGCACAACAGCTGACAGTTGTGACACGGTGTTCCACCGCGCGGCTTTTCTGGAACAAATGTTTCAAAAGTGAGTGGGTCAGATGTTGTTTTTGCCAAGCCAGGTGGGTCAAGGAGCACCACAATCAAGATCCTGTATCCCGGAGTTCCCCATCATTTGGTATCTTCCAGGTATCCACAATCAGAGAGGTGTGGCTTTAGGCATGTTCATGTTTGTTTCTTATCCCACAACTTTCTGGTTCCAATGGCCATACCTAACACTGATTCATCATCTCCAATATATGATTGGCCATGGGTCAGTAAGCCTTACCATCCCCATGTTGTGTCTAATGAAACTGTTGATTCATATTGTCCTGAAAATCATGTGCATATTGTACATATGCATGTATCATGCATCGACGCACAGGTAACATGCAAAATGTAATCATATACAATCAACATGGATTGATAAACCCCTGGTTGAATTGCCAAATAACATACCCATGGAATTTATTGATCCGCGGTTAACATTAACCACCTTATCAACCAGCTTGTTGAGCACCACTACCATCTGGCCCATTGATGCTTATTGGCTGTTGTTATCAACCATGGTCAACAGTTCTTAACCAGTGTATTTGAACATCGATTTTAATAGCAATAAGCTGCTTAAGAGCTGTTGGTATCCATTTATCGTGTAGCTAACAACTATTGACTAGACTATTAACCAGCTTCTTGAGCATCTCATAGTCATAGCTCTGAATCAGCTTTTCAACCAGCATATGGGTGTTTCTCAAAATAGGGGTACCCCCAAGTCATCCTTTAATAGTCATTTGTTAGTAATAAACCCACCATTTTTGGGGTCCCCTATTTTGAGAAACCAGCATATCAACCCTTATTCAGTGGACTCACCCGGATCTTTGGATTGAACCCGAACACCTCGCTTCATCGGAAATCTCCCCGCACCTCGTCGGGTTTCACCTGGCCCAATTTTTTCATCTCCTCCAAGAGCGCGAAGGCGCGGTCCTAAAAGCTGAAACGGATGGCTGCAGGGTCAAATGGTTGGGGATGGTGCGTTGATTAATGATTACTTTAAGGTTAATGGATATTAGTTAATGGTCAAAGATCGTGGTACATTGATGATTGATTGATGATTACTTTAAGTTTATTCATCGCCAATGGAGGCTAATGAACAGAGGATAAGGACATGTAATAGTCATTGACTATGCGCATTTCTGTAGCGGTGTTTCTCTACTTGGCACACACCAAGCATCAGTTGTCCCAGGGAAAAAGCAGATCGTTTTCTCAATCAACTAGGCATCAAATGGTTTCTATATCAGCTCAATCATCCATTGAAGTAGGGTGGGTTAACTATCAATTAAACACCGTCACTCAACAGCTTCTCAATAAACTACCCGTGTTCGGTGTGCAACCGAAGATGTGGAATCGATTCACGGCTGGATCTTCATGAGCCAAACCCATTCACCATTCTCTGGTTGGTGGTTAGAAGCCATCCCAACAGTATTTATCAATCGACCAACCCTCCGATTGAGCAAAATAAACATGTTGAAAACCTCCAACCACTTTTATGGTGGTTTCTAGTACAAGCTCTTGCAAATAATAGGGTCAACTATACTTCTAAACTCTTAGTGACCCACCAGGATCATAATATAAGATGATTGTAATATAAAACAAATGTAAATTGAGGTGAACTCTCCGGATAAACTCTTGGACAGATCAACCAGTCGCTGTAGCATCACCATCGATCATGCTGCAAAGCCTTCCTGCTCCCAGATTCTAAATTGAAAGGGGTGCTTGGCAACGGTTGAGAATTCCCAATGATACTCTTGCAGTTATACATGAATATATATATATATAGTGGTTGGATATACTACGATTGGTTGCTAAATGTTGCTAAGTAGATTGGTTGGATATATTAACCATCTATATTGGTTGCATATACGAAAGGCTGCTAAGGATTCCATCAAAATACTGTGCAGAACACCTGGGTGATTGCTAAGGACAATACCTCAGATTTGTGTCGAATGATCAGAATCCCTTCAGCTCAACGCTCTTTTCTTCAACAGTCTGGGATCAGGATCTGAAATTGAAATCAACCAGGTAGACCCAATGGCCCAGGTATTTGATCAGTTCCAATGAATGGTCCAGTGAAGGCTGCGTTGCTATTGATTCACCATGGATTGGTTGTAGGCCTACTCACTCAGAACGTCAGGTGCAGCTTTTTGCGCTGACTTTGGTGCTTCCAGCTCTGGGTAGTTTCGAAACGAACTCCGTTCCCTTCTAGCAGAATGGGGAGATCTGACAAATGGAGTTGTTCGCAACTAATTTGAGAACCTTGAAACTTAGTGAGATCAAATTTATCTAATTGTGAAGCATTACCAAAGTTCATGAATAAAGTCTTTGCGCAACGACCAGTCCAAAATTTGGATCACCCAGAGCCTCGCACTCACTAGGGCACCCTGCAACATCTCCAGCAATGCAGTAGCCCTCCAAATTGGTCGGAAGGGCATGGCTAAGAAATCGGAAGGTCGTAGTCCATGTTTCTTGTTTCTTCTCACAGTAGGATCTATTCAAAACTGCTTGCCCAGACTCATCCATCCATGGGTTTTCCTCCCAACAATCACCTGAAGCCATCTTCACTGATTAGCCGGCGCGCATGGAGATATGTTGTCACACCCACCAGGCCAGGGCGGAACAAAAGGATTCCCGGGCCTTTGATAGGTAGGTCCCTGAGATTCCCTGAGAGTGGCATGCCCCCTGGTCAGAGAAGTTCGTTTGTAACCAGGGAAACTCAAACATAGTCTATGACTCAACTTACACACCACATCATACCACAACTAAAGTTTGTAACTCCTTACTTGGCTTAGCCAACTTCGAACTGCGGGAGCACCATTCTGCCTCACTTCCGGGAAGGACGCGCGGCCTTGACAATGGTGGAATATGTGATGATGTCTGGCTGCACAGGTGGATCGCTGTCACGCATTCCCTGGCAGAGCGGGTTCAACTGTGGGCAAACTATCGATGAGAGCTGCAATTTGATGGTTCCTTAAAAATAAGGGCCTCCAAGGTTATGGTCAGCTTATTGATAAACCATGATTAATATGGGATGATTTAGTGATACCCCTAATTGTTTTGAGAAACCACTATTTAAGTATGGGGAATACCTACAAACTTGACTGGCATGATGCGAATTCAAGCATGAAACTATGGCAATAATGCGAATACCTACAAGTTAAGCCACTATAACTGACCGTAATGATTCTATCTGAGTTTAAGAGTGAGTCCATTGGTGTCGTCGTCATAGATACTAAACATACCAGTCAGTAACTCAGCATGAGCGGTTGCAATAATATCAGCCATCGACGGTTGCAGTTTGTGCATTGCGACCAATGAGAGATGAAGAATTTTGAGTGCATCTACTTTAAGCTTCCTACTGGCACAGGCGTAAGATAAAGATCATACACTTTGTTCTTATGATCTTTGTGGTGGCCTATGAGAAGGATTCTTAAATTGGATTCAGCTGGCTCGCCACAACGAAGGATGACGAGCACAGTCATGAGCAGTCGCTTCACTCTTCATAGCCGCTGATGTTCCCAAATCACATGTTTCTGCGATTGTTGAATTGGTTTCTGCCATGTTTGATTTCTACCAAAGTGATAGACATTGATGTCAATCGTTGCACATGAATGTATACCGGATGCATATGAATATTCACAGGCTAAACATTGGCCAAATGTAGACTAAATCATCTAAATCTATATCACGATATCATATATTCATATATGACTGGGTCAATTAATCTACTAATCATGTCTCAAATGTCTATAAGGAGCTGCTGTCCATAGACACCAAGCAGTCTCTAGCACATGCTTCAAGCCATGGGAGTTGTGCCTTCAGCAACTCAGGTACCTCGTGCATCATGCCACAACCTGGGCCATGGCTGGTGATTCCCAGGCCCTGGTGATAAACGGCGATCGAACAAGGATGGCTACACATCGGCATGAGAAGGCACTCAGTTAGTCAGTTCAAGGAGATCTGACAGGTAGTGGGCCTGACAATTACAACATTGCCTCGCAGGTGCACAAAACCTGATCCTTCTACTTGCGGGGCAGAACCCTAAAAATGGCATCGGGTCACCCCTGGTTTTCCACCCATGTTCACCCCTGAGGCGAGTTTCAATCTTGTCTTCTTTCGTTCCTTACCACTAGTAGAATGCGACAGCATGTTATGCCAAGTTTGCTGCAACTTTCTTGCAACTTTCTCACCAAGGCTGGTGCGTGCCAGTCCGTTCAACATGGTGTTGTAGGTGACCGTATTGCAAGCAATGCCGCGCTCCTTGGCTGAAAGATTCTAAAGGTGAAGGCTTCGCCATGCCATTCTCACAGGATCGGTTTAAGGGGAATGTGGTTTGTCAAAATAGCAAACCCCAAAAGTTGTATTGTTGCTAATTATTAATACTGGATGCTTTGGAGGCCCCCAAAACTTGAGAAACCACCATTTAAGAAACCCAGCTGATCCAAATACTGCCGCTTCAGGAAGTGCCACAATTCATTTTCCAGCGGGTGATTCTTGCAATTCACTTTAGCAAGTACGTATCAATTCTGGTAGACCAAAGATCACAATAGGAGCCCAGGTGCCAAGTTATGTTCCCATCCCACAATTGGATACCCTCTGGTAAACAAACATGGCTGGAAAATCCACCATAAATGGATGTTTTCCCTGGTTTTCCACCATACATCTACCATTTTGTCAGGAAAAACCCAGGGAAAACATCCATGGCGATGGTGGAATTAACCAGCCAGCCATGTTCGTTCACCAGAGGGTGAACTGCCACAGGTCTTCCCTCAGGCCGTCCTTCATCTCCTTGAACACCGCAATGACCTTGGGAGATGATGCGCACGTTGTTGCAAGGTGCATCTCTAGATGTTTGAGGGTATCAATGTATGTTTGGCCGACGCAATGATCTATGTCAAATACATATATACATGTGTGTGTTTTGAATTTATGTGCATCTATCTTGATAGGATAGGATAGAAATGTAATGGCATGGCATGGGATGGAATGGAATGGGATGGAATGGGATGGATTGGAATGGGATGGGATGGAATGGAATGGAATGGAATGGAATGGGATGGAATGGAATGAGATGGGATGGGATGGAATGGAATGGGATGGGATGGAATGGGATGGAATGGAATGGGATGGGATGGGATGGAATGGAATGGATTGGGATGGATTGGAATGGGATGGGATGGGATGGAATGGAATGGAATGGGATGGGATGGAATGGGATGGAATGGAATGGAATGGGATGGGATGGGATGGAATGGAATGGATTGGAATGGGATGGGATGGGATGGAATGGGATGAAATGAAATGGAATGGATAGGAAAAAATAGGATGGGATTAGATAGGATAACCACGGAGTCTCCGTTGGTGTGGCCAACTCATGCCACGATCAAATGAATGATGCTGATATCAAAAGCAATCACCCCTGAAACACAAGCCACGCAGGATAGGAGAGGATAGGATAGGATTAGATAGGATAGGAGAGGATAGGAGAGGATAAAATAGATAGAGACATGTCGTGCGTGCTGTTGCCAATCGACAAGAGGGATTGTCAATGTCACCCGAGCCGTTTTTCCTCCCACTAAGAAGCGATGAAACCATGGGCTACGGTTCGCAAGTATCAACCTCAAGAATTATTTGGTTTTCCTTTGACACACACACACACACATTTTATGTTTGAGCCAATCCCACATGGTTTCATCTGCAAGGACAAGCCCCTTGAGATCAAGCAGCATACTCCCCTAGTAATCATCGAATGGCTGTCCCAACCATCCCAACTTGTGACCCTTTTCGTGGAAAATAGTGAATAGCTTTGAGCTATGCTGGAGATTTCCTACGATGCTTAGTCACCATTACTTGTAATGGTCCACCAACTTCATGCTTCCCCCGCCTGACTGTGCTGCCGAGACATGGTGAAGCCCTTCACAATGGTTGAGTAGATCACTGTGTTCAGCAGATCCTGAGAAACGGTCTGTCTATGAGGTGATGAACAATATAGGTGTTTCTCAAAATTGGGGTACCCCTAAACCATCCAGCTTCTTTATCATTTATGATTTATAGTAAAAAAACATGAAAAAACATCCATTTGGGGTTCCCAATTTCGAGAAATCACCATATGCTTTCGGTAGTTGCATGCAATTGCTCTACATGGAGTTCTGGGATGGTTCGACTGGTGGCCAGTGCCAGGGGGACGCCAGAAAGCGACAACCCAATGCTGGGGCTGGAGCAGTGTCTTGCGTGAAACGCGGAGCTGATGATTGACCCAAATCAGCGAAGCTTCATTGATGGTCGATGAATGGTTGGGGAATGATTGATGAATGGTTAGTTGGTTGTTTCTCAGAATAGGGGACCCCCAAAAATGGTTGGTTTATTACTATAAATGACTAGCAATTGATGATTTAGGAGTACCCCTATTTTGAGAAACCACCAGTTGGAGGTTGGTCAAAGGCCGGGGGGTTCGGGGGATTCCATTGACTGATGGCGTCCTTGGTTGGTTTGTGGCTTTGGCTTTGTCCTCTGCCACTCCACTGAGTTTGGGACTCGTTGAGCTTCATTGCTCCATGTATCATTGACCTTACCAGGACAGGCGAGGCCATGGCTGGTTGATGGTTGGTTGAGCATGGCTCATTCCAAAATCATTATGTGGCTATGGGTCAAGCAGTTAACCAACCAATAATAGGGGACAATCACCTATAATAACAGGGAAACCATGGTTATGTGATGATAAGCAAAGGATGAGAAACCCCAATGTTGATCAACATTTGAATGCTTGATGGTTTGGTTGTTGGTCAATGGCTGACATTCCAAGGCAGGGAGAACCCCCCAGTATTCCAAGGCATGGAGAACCCCCAGTATTCTGGATGTGGCTTCATCTCTGACACTTCTCGGATTTCAACTCCTCAGTCTCGTGCGATCTTCCACGCTTCAGAGACGTGGTTGTTGCTCACCAACGCCTGTCAGCTGCCCTTCATCAACTGAAAGGAGGACCCTAAAAGTGAGGTTCCCCACTCGGTTCCCTGATTTATGGACACAGATTGTGCCACGATGTTGACACGTGAAAGTCTCAAGTGCAAATCAAGTTCATCCAAAAACATAGATGTCATTTGCCAAATGGTGCCTTGTATGTTCATGATTTGGTGGTTTCTCAAAATAGGCGACCCCAAAATATATATGCTTTATTGCTATGAACAGTTGGTTGATATTGGAGGATTTGGGGGGTCCCCTGTTTTGAGAAACGCCCATTGGCAATATGGGTGCCAAAAGAAGGTAACCAATAACCCACCAAAAAATGATCATTTTCCAGGGAAACCATTGGCTTTGGGGGTGCCATTATTTCAGCACATACTCATATGGCAGTGGGTCAAAACCCCGTACCCCTGGCTCCCCCATCATGAACCATTGGTTTCCTTGTTATTGTTGGTGATTATCCCCTATGATTGGTTGGTTAATTGCTTGACCCAGCTCGCCATATATAGCTGGTATATCCCCTACTATTGTTGCTTATTATCCCCTATTATTAACCATTAACCAGCTAGGCTTCACCATTGTTGTTGGTTGGTTAAATGCTTGACCCAGCTCGCCATTTGTTGTTCTTCTCCCTTTGGCAGCTCGCCACGTTGGGGCGCCACGTTGGGGCGCCTCCACCATGCAGCCCAGGGTGACGGCAGTCAGTACCACCTTCTGCTGGCACATGTGATGCCAAAGATGCTGCACCTGTCAACGTTGGAACATCAGCAGTGACCGTGGTAGGGAGATGGCTACGGGGCAAGATTGCCTAACCAACTTATGGGGGATGATAACCAGCAATGATAGCGAAAACAATGGTTAATGATGGGGGAACCAGGGGGACAGGGTTTTGATCCACTGCCAAATTGGAAAAGAACCAATGGTAATGACCAACGATGATAAGGAAGCAACCATCAAAAACCAACACTCAATTGGCAATCGACCATCAATCACCAATAATCAAACATCAATCACCAATAATCAAACATCAATCGCCAATAATCAACCATTAATGAACAACAATCACCATCATCATCAATATTTGACCAACATAGCCAACTGTAAGAACCAATCACAGTCGTCGTTAGCCAACATAGTAAGGAATTAGACTTACAGCAACAATCAACAATGATAGGAGAATAAGCAGCCATTGGACCTGAATGTCAACTACAGATTGGAAAAATATATGAGAGCAAATCAAAAGCAACAGACAATAGATGGTAGGGGGAAAAATCGCAACCAAACGGGAAAAATAAACAAAAATCATTAAAAGACATCTGCAAAGGAAGAGTTACTCCCAACGATTGGTAGTTTCAATGCGAACCATCCAATGTCATGGATCAGGTTTCGCTACTCACATCAACATTTACGGACAAGCTGATTGCCCGACAGGTGCCTACTACATGTATCTGGGGGATGCTGGTCAAGATCCAGCTCGGCACTTGCTATGAAGGCTGTGCAAAAAAATATCTACCAACCAAGCTGACTTGATGGGTCAAAGCCTGAAGGGGAACACCAGAAACACCGACCCAACAGTTGGTCAAAGCTCACCATCCTCATCATGGCTCCGCGGGTCGACATGTCACGGCGCGGCACCGTCTGCACGTCTTGCGCTTGGCCAAAGGCTTTGATCATGCTGCCATAGGTGGGGCCAGAGACCTACCGCGTGGCCCCATGGCACGGCAGGGATGTCAGCGGTTGATAGATCGGCCCACCAAATGCGTTCGATGAAGCAACCTCATGGTTTAGATTTGTTGGTTGGTCAAAATGGGGGGCCCAAAAAGTCGTTGATTTACTAGTGTAAATCGCTTATAGAGGATGATCCGGGGGTACCCCTATTTTGAGAAACCACCATTTGGATGGCAAGGATTTCTTGAAGCATGGGCATGGTCTGTGAAGCTGTTTGATTCTAAGTAACTGGTGCTAAACACCCGAACACGTTGGCCTTTAAACCCGTTTGGGGGGCACACATCTTACATGCACAAACGATAACTTTTCTGAACCACTGCTTGGATCCTCATTCACAGCTCCAGCTCCCTCAGAATCAGCCGTGGACAGTGACAAAAGCTGGGCATTCTCCCCACCTGCAACGCTTTGCTCGAAGAAAGTTGCTGGAAGTGCTGCCACAGCAGTTTGAGATGTCCGGATCGGATGCAGGCGTCGGCAAAGCCTCCAAACAACACCTGAGCAACATGAAACTAAGCCAGCTGCTGCCGACTTGTATACCTCTGGGGATCTAGGGGGTTGGAATCATCCATTCAAAGGAACTTCCGCGTGTCGAGTTGAAGGTCTGAAAAGCGGATAGTTCGGTGGTCAATGGGTTGAGACTTGAATTTAAACTTCCCTGCTCTGAGATGATTCAAAAGGAGACCCTGAAAATGGACCGTGACTTGCCATCTCCTCACTTTACTGGAGAGCACATTTTGGCACACTGGGCTCAAGAAGTGCTCCTGGGCCCTTCCCCTTGCAAACCCTTAGGACGCACGGTGCCGTCCATTTGCTAGAACAATGCCATCAACTGAATCATGCCGCATTCATACGCAATCCATCTATATCTATCTCTACCTATCTGATGAGATTTGCGACCAGTATGTGTCAGTTTTCAGAAGGGGTTTTCAAACCAATCATATCAGGGTACCCCACAACTGAACATCCTCAGAACGAACCGTGGGGTGCCATGGGGTACCCCAGCATGTCGAACTGTTCATGTGCGACTCTCTGCTGGCCTCGTCCATTTCGATGCCAGACTCCTGGGTGCAACAGTGTTCTAAGCCGGTGGGGATCCCATGGCATTCCCAGTTGCTATTGGCTGAACTCCCCAGATGGATCACCAACTTGGAGATACCCAAAGGCAGCAGAGGCCAAAAAAAACCGTTTGAAAACCACTTGAAGCAGCGAGTGGGCAAACCCAATTGTAGGGCTTGAACAATGTTGGCAAGAAGGGTAACTTCTGCGGTGAAACGCAACATGGAAAGAGAAGAAGAACAACAGAACGGCAACTATGAATTAAGTAGAATTAGTTTGCCTTGACCCTGTTCCCATGCTATTACTTTACGAGTGGCAAGAGAAGCTTGCACCAGTCCAACGAACATGCTTGGTCAACAACCAAGCATGTCCCCCACAGCGCTCCCTGCTCCTCGAAAAGCGACAAGATTGTTGACAATTCAGCACCGTGGGAGCGACCGGTGATGCTCTTCCTCACGGTTCAAAATGGGAAAGCCGAAAGTCGGGAAGCGAAATGAGCCGTGTTTCCCTTCCCAAATCCTGACACTCTTCCCAGACTCTCTATTGAGTCTTATTGACTGTTTCCCAAAACGAGGAGCCAACTCCTGATTTAAACCGGACTAGCGCCAAAAGTGGAACATCAGAGAGCTGAGGTGCTGCATCAGGAAACACTACTGGGGCTATCCAGTCGAAATTCAACGTGGTTGGTGGGAAATTTCCCCACATCACCCGATGACTCATGATGTGCCTCAGCTTTCTCATTGAAAATATTACATCAGATCCAATGTCAAATCACTTCGGAGTATCTCTTCCGCGGTTTCCAAGCAGATTAGATCATGAATTCTCAAAAAGAGTCGATAGATGTCGATAGGACATGAACTGTCAGGTTCATCCGAGCTTGCTGTCGCATTGCAAGCAGGGTAGCGAGGTCCTTGCGCCTACCAACCACACTTGGTCACACTTCGTACCCACAGGTAGCAATTTCAATGGACAAGTCATCTATTTTTTTTGACTCAGCAGAGGTCCCCAAGCTGAAATGCTTCGGAAGCTGAAAATTAAACCCTCTGAAATTTTCAGCCACTAGCTGGGGCATATGGGTCTCACGATTTCAGAATCTCTGCCGCCATCTCTGCCCCAGCTTCTCCTGCACCAGCACACACATCGAAGACACATTCCTGGAAGTAGGCGGAATCCTTGCCCTCCGAGTCCCCCAAGTGCTTGCGGCAAATGGCTCTAGCTTCTGCCTCTGCTTGGCCAACACACGTCTGTGTGAGCCCCAAAGTCTGAGAATGGTCAAAACTCTCAAGATATTGCTGGCCATGAGGGCTACCACCAAGCTCCTCCCAAGTTTTCTTCATCTCAAATTCTTGGTCTTCTTTCACAGCCAGCTGCAACATTGATGTCTTCTTGGAGCTCTGGCTCTGACTTGTGCCCTTCAACTGACCACTCACAAAGCGTTTCCACTTCGGATTGGCCATGTGGAGTTTCACATTGATGTGACGACCTTGCCGACACAAGACTTTCAATGTGGCAACAGGGGCTTTCTCACCAGCAAGGAAGAACTGCACCTTTTTCATGTCGTCATTGACGTCAACCAACTTCAGGTGAGACGAGGGACCGGTAGGAAGCAATGCACCTTTGTTGGCGGATAGCCACTCAGTGGGGTTGCCCTTGACACCATTGGTCTGCCAGTGACATTGTTCTGCCGTGATCTCCATTTTGCTTGGTTGTGGACCAGAAGTATCTACCAACAAGAGACCTTTGGCGAAGGACTGGCGTCCAGAATAGTGGGCAAAGATTTGCCACTCCACATCGGGCTGCTTCAAACCGAAATGCCAGAGCAAAAAGGAACCTTCCCGGAGCAAAGTGTAGTGATCACCCTTGAAGGTATGAACGTGCGGATCACCAATGACGCCTGGGTCCTCCCCAGGCTCCTCCTCCTCCTCAGAAACTCTTGTTGGATTGATGGCCTGGAAAGTCGAGTCAAACGGGCCGAAGTTGAAATCAGACTGATCCAGCTCCGTGGCGTCGGCGGTAAAAATTGGACCCGTTCCTTCGGTCACCACTTGGTACACCTCTCCGACGCTGGCATCCCGGAAAACCAGGTCTGGGTCAAACTCCTCCATCGCGTCGCCGACGAATGTGAGGTCAGTGCCAGGGACACCGCCCGGGATACCCGTACCCGCCAATGCAGCTCTGATGGCTGCCACATTTGCTTCATCAGGTGTTGAATCTGGCACGCCAATTGAGTCATAGACGAACGCTATTCTGCCGGCGACAACGGCAGCATCAGTAATGACGTTCTGACCGACGTCTGGACAAGCGGCCGACATGAACAAGGTGAAAGAAGGATTCTCGAAATCAGGTATGTCAACAACCAGCAATCCATTTGCATCAAATGAACCTGAAACTGCAATCACAGAGTCCACTCTTCCAAGTTCCCCGGGAGGATCGGCATCAACGGTGAAAAGGCATGAAGGAAATTGGACATTTGGAGTTCCAGAGATCTCGACTCGCAGGATGGCTGGGTCAGCGCCGGGCGGATTGGGGCGGAATTCGCTGATAAGGGCAGGTGACACCATGGCCGATGCCTGGGTGGCGGCGACCTTGGTGACTCGGGCTTTGGTGGCCAGGTGAGAAGTCACATCGCATTCCTGGCCCCAAACCATGGCCACCATGGCCAGCAACACACGTGTTGCATGGGACAAATGGGACAACATGATGGAAAGCTTCGTAGGTCAAAGTGTAAATGCTGAAACCCAAAGGCTGCAACTTGAGCCAGCATTGCGAAGCGTGTGCCCAGAAATGGTGACCATTTCTTGCATTCGCATCTCGACATCATTTGTGTAACACATACAAGTACAAACTACAAATCCTTGGAGCACATGGTGGGTGTTCCAATTAGCCAAAAAAAACTACGAGGAATACCTCAGAGTCTTAGCAATAGGTCATTCCTTGGCCCCACAACCGTGTGGCCTCCACTGCTTGAAAGCAACATGAGCCTAGCGACGGATCGAATTCAACTGATCCAAGATGATCCAACTGAAAGGGGTGAAAGCGCATCGTCACCTGAGATCAAATACCAACCAATTGATGCTATGATGTGCATATGGTAATCCAGAATGCATATAGTGGTAATTATAACATTGGCAAATACCAATTGAATCCAGTTGACCTATTGCAATTGATGTGCCATGATGCCATTATATGCCACATGTTTTGGCACCCACACTTGCAAATTCGATGTTGCCAATGAAATCCTCCAAATCCCAAGGGTTTCCTCCTCAAATGGTTTCCCCATGTTTCCCCCGAGTCCCCAAACTCAGTTGCAGTGCTGTTGGACTTGGGAATCAGTGAAGGCACCATGTCGCAACATCTCCAACCATGAAAGTGGCGGAGGGCAGAACTCTCTGGGGGCACAACCAAATGTAAGGGTAGTAGAAGCTCCAAGCCTCCAATGCCAATCCCTGTTGTAAGAGAGAAATCTCCACTTAGTGTACACCATTTGCGGATACCTTCACAAACCTGATGCTTTTGCATCCAAATCTCTGCTTCCAGATTGAATCCACCTGTCAATCTCCTGCGAGTTGTTCAATGTATCAGCATCCTTGACTGTAGCCCCAGTTGTTGGTGTTTCTTCCATGGAAAGTAATCAGACCCTTAGGATGTCAATGACACACCGAGTCAGTGCAGTGATGCCACAGCGCGTGCCAAGCATCAATAGGATACTGCAGGTGATGCTGGTTGCTGCCATTCCCTGACCTGGCAGTCGCAAACATCCGTCACAGCTACAGCAGGGCGCAACAGAGATGCTCCTGAGGACAACAGGACTGGCAGCATTTGATCACGGAATATTTGGTCAAACTGTGTCTGAATTCATCTGGGTCATTCACAAATGGTGTAATTACCCCCGAATCAGGGGCTTCATGTTCCGTATATATCAAAAATGACCATGTTTAGGATAGTGCAGATGGGTGCAGCGTTGCTGAACAACCCCGCGTCTTGTGCGGCTGGTTGGTTCACCATTTCAATCAAGCGTCTCTTCATCTCGGTCACGATGCGCCATGCACCAGTGCGATCACCTTTGTTCACGAGGGCGTTCAGCAAGGCGTGGTAGGTCACCTAGGCGACGTGGGGATTGCATGGTTGAGACAGGGAACAAATATTGCTATACCAATTACAGGATGAACATAGTTGCTATACCAAAAGCAAAAACTATTGATTGGGGTGAATATAATTGTTATGATACTAACAATTGATTGTTATCGATTAACTATCATTGATGGATTAATTTGGGTGAATAATTGATCATTGACTATTATTCTATATAATTCAATCATAATAACTAAATAATAAAGTATTGATGTGGGTAAATATAGTTATTCTGATACCAACATTTGACTACTGCAATGCTATACACTATCTGGGTAAATGTAGTTATTATATTGTACTATTGTAGATTTGGAACCGCTGTCGGTTAATTATGCCAATAAGTATCATGGTAATGGTAAACCGAAAATTATGACTGACCATCATTTCTATCCACTATCATCCGTCACACAAATCAAGACTTTCCATGGTTCATCTTTGGTGCAGTTGGAAGCCCAAGTTGAAATAACCATTCAGGGAAGGATATCTATGGACCTATAGCGTCTAGAGCACTTCAGACGGCTAGAGGCATTACAATATGAAGATCAAGCCTTGCCATCAGCTTCCTCAATGAAGTACGTGCGGAGGTTCCTGCTTGTTTCCCAAGTTGATGATGGCAGTTCTTCCCAAGTGCTCGAGAAGCTCTGACCACTTCGAGAGGCAACATCTGCAAAGAGTCATGCCTAAAGTACAGTAGTTGGCTGCAAGGTCCTTGCAACATTGGAGTATATGTCAAAATTATCAACCCCCAACATGCAATGATTCCTCACTAAAAAACACATCTTGCGTTCCACCCTGCCATTTTTGAGCCTTTGAACTAGTAACACTACTACCTATTCAATGGGCCCAGTGTTGATCACATGTGCAACTTGCGGATGATGGCATTGTAGCCACCAAGCCATTTCATTAGCATGTGCTGATGTGGGTAGATGAGTAGTAATATGATCTGTAGCTCATAGAATATCAAATGAAGGGGTTCCTTCTGTGTACTGTGAAGTAATTTGCCAGGTGTTGCTCTCATAAATGATCGGGGCTAACAGTTGGAAATGTTTTTGATATGTCCCAAGTGGGACAAAACGCCACGGCTCATGCTGCCTAGTGACACGGCTTGCTGCCAAGCCTGCTTGGTGCATCTGCTTGAAGACTCTCTCAGCAGAGCTGGTATCATGCGTAGCTAAGTGGCCTCGCGCTGTTGGAATCAAAAGCTCATATTTCATCAGCAAACATGACATCAAAAAACTTCAACGTGCAAAGTGCTGAAGACCTTCGGGAGGGATGGCATTTGTTGGCACGCAGCATCTAAGTTGTGGAGCCTCAATTTGTTACCAAATAATTCCACCTGGATGAGCAGCAATTAAAGAGACTGTTGCTTTTTGCGAGTCCTTCGTAATGTTCGCTGGTGGATAGCCACAATGACACTATGTGACTCTTTAGTTGCTTGAAAACCATCCACCGACCCGAGATTTGTGCCTTTCATGATGGTGTTGTAGCTGACGACATCTGCCAAAGATTGCTCCTGCATCGAAGAACAAACTACAATACGATCTGCAACACATGGTCAATCATTGACTGGAACAAAGTATACTATACACCAGGTATATACATCAGGTTGCTGAATGGTTATAACCCCTATCAAACATATTGTAAACCACTAGGATGAACTAACCACACTTACCATACTTTGACCATAGGTACTCTACAAGTTGTAACATTATGAACATTATAAATCACTCTAGCACTATAATCAGCTGCCATTAATCAACCATACGTACAAGTTGCAACCTCAATATGTTGCTCCTTCATTTCCTCGAAAATCTGCAAGGCTCTGGGCAGAGCTTTGCATTCGATGCATGCGTCCAGCAAACAGTTGTAGACCTCAGCTGCCAAAAACAAACCGGCAAGTACCCAAGTAATGACCAAATGATATAGGTCTACATCAACTAAGTAACCAAGTAACAACCGAGCAAGTAATCAAGTAACAACCATGTACTAAATAACCATGTAACAACTGATTTTTGTGAACTAAGTATGTCATATAACGAAGTAGATTCGATAAAGAAACGAACTGACTGACTATCACAAACAATCCAACTACAAATGCTATACACTGCAACAAAGCCAAAGTGACTGGCTACCAACAACAACCATCCACAAGCAACAGCA
>VSDK01014928.1:355247-383297 GCA_009767595.1 Symbiodinium kawagutii
GATAGATAGATAGATAGATAGATAGATAGAATAGCTAGAATAGATAGATGGAATAGACAGACAATTGGATAGCCAGATTCAGATGGCTAGATGGGTCGATAGATAGACAGATAGGTAGACGAAACGAGAGTCAGATAGAAAAGTAGATAGATAGTCAGGTAGATAGACAGAAAGATAGACAGATGGACACATAGATGATCAGACAAATAATTCGGTAGATAGATAGACAGATAGATAGATAGGCAGATAGATAAATAGATAGATGGACAGGTAGATAGATAGATACATAGACAGAAAGATGACGAGATAGATAGTGAGGTAGATAGAAAGACAAGTACATAGGCAGATAGATAAACGAATAGATCATCAGATAGATAGATAGATAGATAGACAGTCAGACAGACAGAAAGAAAACTGATCCACTGATAGAAAGATAGCTAGACAGATAGGCTGCCAGTCAAGTGGCCAGATCGATGCTCACATTGGTAGGAAGTCAGGCCCAAGTGATGTTCAGTTCTCGGATCCCTCGGACAATCAATCGTCGCAACCACAACTGCACACTCCTATAGTGCTCCTATCTTGGAAACTTCCGCCACCGCCTTGTGCGGTACTATTGGTAATATGTGATAATTCATCTTTGACCATGTTGGGCAATCATATGCTCCTGGCAATTCCTGCACTATGCGCCCTTCCAAAATGCTTGCCATGCCTGCCGGCTCGCGTCCATGCCCATGGAGTTCTTGTGGTCCTGAGGTGAAGGATGCGCACTGGAATCGAGAAGCCATGCTGGGACATGCAGCACAAAGATGCGTGCAGCAAATGAACGTATCTAATCAAACTTTGAAACTATAGTAATTTGAATTCTATCAGTATAATATATATTATATATACTATATACACATGAAAAATATATATATAAATATAAGTAGCTTAGAATCTAAGATCCTCAAAACCTTCCAACACCTGCCATTTGATGACCATGTCCCATGTCTACGAAGTAGTCGTACGGTACCCCAGTCTTCAGCCGCCCGTCTCCCCACGGATGGCCACCTGAATGATCTTGGCCGTGTCTGGATTCTTGGCACAGGCACATTGTGCGACCAGCGAATCCAAGAAGGCTCGATTCAAGTTGGAGGCGCCTGCCGTGAGGCTGGTCGTGAGGCTGGAACCTTTGAGGGGTTGGTAGATGTGGGGGGTTCTTTGTCAATGGGGGTAACCCTAAGTCATCCAAGACTAAGGATTTATAGTAATAAACATTAATAAACCATCCATAACTTTGGGGTTACTGGCTTGAGAAACCACCATGTGAACCTGAGAATCTAATGGGTAGCCTCACCGTTGTAAGTGAGGTGCCAGGTTGAACGACCGCCTGAGACCATATCAAAGTAATGCCATAGCTGTATATATGGCTATGGGTCAATCTTAATCAGCCATTTTGAGTGGGATAATCACCAACAATTTGCTAGGGAAAACAATGGTTGATGATGGGGGAACCCGGGGTACAGGGTGAACTGACCCAGAACCACTAGATACTCTGAAAGCGTGTCTTTTGGGGAAGGAGCATCTGCTTGTTCCAAGTTTTTTTTGTCATTTTGGTTTCGATGCTTGCACCTCAGAATCTCGAGCCAGTGGACACATGATGACATCTCTGGGAACTGGTCAGCTAGATCCTTCTACTGGATCTGAACCTGAGGCCCAGCCTTCTGACAAGATATCCTCCACCATGGCGTGCATGGCTTTGTGATCATTGGAGTGACCACGTACCTGGCCCAACAGGTCTTTCCACAAGCGTCACTTGGGAAGATGTGCGACCCTGTTTTCCGTCCCTGCAACGAAAGTACCGTCATGGCATGTGGGGATTGGATGAACTACAGTAAGGTGTGAGATGTCTGAACCTAGGTTGAACCAAGGCACTTTAGTCCTCTTTCTATCTGCCTTTGAGGCTACTGCAGGAGTTGTGGTGAAAATTCACGAGCTATCACACACACTTTCCACATACAATGCTGGAATTGTGTCCGCTATTGCCGGTTGATTATCCACATGTTGAATGTTGAACCGGTAACCGGCTACCATCAATTCCAAAGATTCCCGATCTACACGAAAACTGCTGGTGACAGCTCCCAGATTTACACATTGCTATCACCTTTCCTCATCAGGATTCGCAGGCAACACCCAGGGCTATGGGCACCCCCAGTGTTGCACCAAAAACTAAGTGTCTGCTACGAGCCCGTATGGATGCGCTAAAAATTGCCAACAAAGCCCGGCATGAGCCTCGGTTCCACCCCCCGATCCGGCGGCACCAGAAGCACCAGGAATTTCTCGCTCTTGTGAACAGAAGCAAGGCCTGATGCTAGTTGCCGGCTGCCATGGTACCATCCCTTCCCAGAAGAATTGATCTGGTTGAATCTGGTTGATGGTTACAGGCCATCCAAATATTAAGGCTAATAGAAAATATTTAAAAGCATCAAACAGTTATGTACTCTCATGTGTAATCCTGGTGCTCCAAACGCCACAAAAAAGATATGGTGGACAAGTTGACCGCCAAACCCAGCTTCCTCTGGGAGTGATTGGCAAGGCAGATATTCTTCTAAATCCTGGCAGGATAGCAACCATCTCGAACTCCCATAAAATCTAATTGCAGCTGCTACTCTAATGCTGTATGCAACATCAGGCAGTGCTACAATAATCAGAGTGCAGAGGAAATCAGGCAACAGGAAACCAGCATAAATCAAATGAAACCAAAATAAAATAAACCAACATCAACCAACCAACCAACCAACCAACCAACATCAACCAACCAACCAACCAACCAACCAACCAACCAACCAACCAACCAACCAACCAACCAACCAACCAACCAACCAACCAACCAGCAGTGCATGCCAACTGACCAGGCACCTGCCAGCTTGTAAAGCTCACGGCAGGGGGGCACCCTTGGCCCACCCAGCAGTGCATGCAAACGACCCGGCCCCCTGCCAGCTTGTAAAGCTCACGGCAGGCGGCCACATTGCGCCAGCGTGAGGCCTCCGTGCTGGCTGCCTCAAAGGCTCGCCTCAGAGCCGCAGTGCACAGCAGTGACCAGGGGTGAAGCGCTGCCTCCACGGATGCCTCTACGTGCATGTCGAGATCCGAGAACGCACATAGATTTGATCTATACGCATTATACAGCATACATGTATATGTGTGTGTGTATATATTTTATATTTACTTATCTATTTGTTTATGTATATATTTATTAAATTTTATTAATTTATTTATTCATTATTTATACCATATACATTATATACATCATATGAGGGGTTCTGAAGACAGGGACCCCGCAAATCATCCAATGTTAGTCATTCAGAGTAGCAAACCAATCATTTTCGGTGTACCCCTAGTTTGAGAAACCACCGTATGTATTCTTGGTCTAAATGCATGTACATGTAGTGAATTCAATCTACAATTATCATCAACTGTATCTACAATTATCTGAAATAATGAAGTGAATTGTACATGTGTTGTATCTACAATTATCATCAACTGTATGCCAGCTTTTCAACATGTCGGTTGCGTTTAGGCCTCAAGTTTGCGGCTGCGGCCCGCCAGAATCCTGACAATCCGAAGCAAACATAGAACCCCAAAACCTCCAGAAAATCAAGCCGACATCCCTAAAGCTTACGACGCTAAAGTCAAGCTTAAACTGCAACAAGAGAGAACAGAAGAAATTGGCTTTCCATGATTAGAAAATATATAAGCCGAAAAAGAACTGGACGTCCATGCTTCAGTGGACCCGAAAGCTTACAATCCTCAAGCTTACAACCCTGAACATTTTTGATGGTTGTCTCTTCGGATGGTAGTTCGTTGTGAATTACTGGTGCTTTGCTACCATCCACAGCCCTGCCACACCCCAAATCACTCGTGACCTCCAAATGATCATCATTTTTGTGGGAAGTGGAGAATACCGCTAGTTCCGGTGCTTTTCACACGCTTACTGGCTTCAAGGTAACATTCACGCCAATTATCCCGTATAGTTATAATTAAATATATATATATATATATTCTCAGGCGCTTTCACCACCCATTCCCGGGTTAAAAACATTTCCCCCTTGCAGGTGAGGCTCAAATCGAAATGGACTGCGAGGTCCAGGAAGTCTTTTTTGAGTTCACTGCTTGGTGACTTCGCCAAGGCCAAAAGGACCTCCGTTGGCACTAGCTCCAGCAGAATGGTAAGTGCGAACCGCAATTCGCCATGCGGTTCTTTGCTGTGGACGTTGGATGCCCCCAGAGTCATGAAAAACTTCACATCCAACCATTGACAACAAATAGCACTCTCTCTAAGAAATTGACCCTGAACCTTGAAGCATTGACCCCCACCGTCATCACAACGTCATCCCCCAACACCACCGCCCTGCCCTTCCCCGTGCCGAGACCTTGGTAGCCACCTGCGGCGGCAGAGCCATCTGCGCGGCGGGCTCCAAACGTTTCATGGCCAGCAACGCCTGAGCGGCCTCGCCACCTGGCGACCGATGGCGGGTCAACCGTGGTGCATGGGTCATCAGGGGAGGAGGATGAGCAGTAATGAGTCATGGTGGTGATATGTGGTGATCAATGTTGATCAACAAATGACTCATTGATTAGTGCTGATTAATGATGATTCATGATACTGATGATTCACGGTGGTGAATGATGATGCATAGTGGTTCATGATGACTGAGGATGATTATGTTCATCACTTACAAAGTGATAGTGATTCATGATGCGCAACAGGCTAAGCGTGAAAAGTGATGGTTGCTGATGGTGATGATTGATGGTGGTTGATCGGAAGATTGACTCTGGAATCCGTAGTGGTAACCATCAATGACCCTTCTTTCTGTTTCAATGCTGTGCCACAATTTCTGGGAGGCAAAGTGGGACATGATTCACCACTAAGAACAGTATAACCACTATATCTTCGCTGTTCTCTTGACCTAACCATTGGTTGACCATTCGAAAAAAATCAGAAAAGCCACTATTCATCACAATTCATTTGCAATTCAAGAGCAATTGTTTAATATCAAATTAATATCCTTAACCATTATTATCCCTTATTAACCGTTGGAAAGCAACACAAAGCCGATGATCCGATAGGCAAATCATAGAAAGACATGTTGATTCTGGAGCCGCTTTGAGGGGCAGTGAGCGTCCTGCTGCGCAAGTGGGGCAAGTGGGACACCCTACGACTCATTCGGACTTTGCAACTGCGAGTGCGACAAATGTCGGGGACAACCCTGGCTGCACAGGCTGCAGGTGGGTTCTATCGATAGAATCAATTATGTTGCATGGATTACGACTTAGTAAGTGGCACCCCTATGATGAGCAATTGCAGACTTATAGCCGTCGTACCATTTGGCTGTAACTCCTCATAGCTCCCGTGTGTGAAAGATGCGAAACTTTGGGCACATAGCACTTTTCCCCAGCACCTCAGATGGCTAACACCAGACCCCATGGCTGGAGCTGAGAGCCCACCCTTGGCAAAATGGAGAATCTCGTGGTATACTTCCGACGTTTCCTGGCACGCTAAAAACGGTTTGAAGGGCTCGGAAAGATGCGATGCGCAGGCGTCAAATGCAGTGACCAATACAAACTGCTGCTTGCCGAAACGAAAAGACAAACATATCTCAGCAGATGATCTTCGTGTTGATGTTTGGGATGTGGAAACAAAAAACGACTTGGCTTCGGACCTGCAGTCACACTATATCAATCACACCTGTTGATGACCCAACAGTCTCAGTCATGTAACCACCATAGCTGTGGGTCATTCGAACCCCTGTACCCCAAGCTTCCAAAGCCACGATCTGTTCGTCCATCTGCTGGGATTTTTTTCGAGCCCATTTTTTGAATGACCCATACCATAGTCCTATGTTCTAATGGATAACAGCCATATTCGAAGCTACACAACTGTATACTACATAATCAACCAAATGTACGGGCACACAGCTATAGAATGCTACAAATTCAAACATGATCAATGGATTTAAATACACGATGCGTAATATTGGATGATTTGGGGGTACTCCCGTGGCTTGAGGAACCACCATAATGTAACCTCATAATATTCTCAGAGTATACCACAGCTATCCATCGTTCCAATCTACGTGTTGATGGCCTCGTGGCCGTGCGAGCCCCGCCTCCATCTCCTTTCGCCATGGCTGTCGTGTCCGGGAGTGCTGCGGAAACAGCTTGCGGTCCTCCTTTTCGACGCCTGGCGGCGAGTTTCTTCAGGAAGCCAGAAGGGGGTTCTCAAGCTATGGGGACCCCCAACAGATGGATGGTTGATCAACCATGGATGGACTGGATGGATGGGATGGGATGGGATGGGATGGGATGGGGATGGGATGGGATGGGATGGGATGGGATGGGATGGATGTCTCAAAATGGATGGTCTATTGCTAAAAATGATTATTGTAGCTGATTTTTGGCATCAACTTGGCATGTCTTGCTGTATCTTGGTTCCTTCCAATCCCTAAGAAATACAAGACTTAAACAGCTGCGAGATCTTTTGGCGCATGGTGCTACTCTCAAGTTCCTGGTTTACTTAAGCTGGGGACCGCAGGTACAGTCATCATTTGTGGGCAAGCCTACTAGACATGTTCACTTGTAGTTGGTGTTTTGAGGCAGCATAATGCACCATAGTATATACTATATACTGCTGGTAAGAGTACAATTCCTGTCATGTCTCCGTGAGAACACCAACAGAAGGCTCACAGTCAACCTCCACGGGATGGTTTCCAATGCAATGTGGCTGAGTGAAGTGATGAATTTCCACATTAGATACACTAAATCTACCATCATTCAAGGCAGAGGATGCCCATGGTTTGGGACTTTTTGATTGAAGACATCAGGGTCGCCCATGGGCCGCACATTGCCACTATGACTTCATCAATGCCGACCGTGGAAACAAGCTGCTTACACGAGTTGCGTGGGTACGGAATGGATCCATTGATTGCTTGGTTAACCCGTAGCTGTTTGGTTTCCCTCGGTCCCAGGTCCACTCAGATTGCTCTCCCCATGCTATGATGGCTGGGCACCCCATAGCTGGTTGGCTAAGGATTTCAGCTGACTCAGCAGGCCCCAGGTCTCCCAGCGCCTGACTTCTTCTTGGTCACGGGCACCACCAAGGACCGACTGGCCACGACATAGACCAAGGCCGCCAAGCCGAACATCAGCAGCTCCGAGGTCAATGGATGCAGGACCTACGGCAAGGATGGCAGGGCATCAAGGAGCTGGTCATCACCCTGCAAGATGGGCACAAAACTCCAACTGCTGCCCTGTTTGGATGTTGATTTCCTGGTATCCCATGGTCATCAGCACCCCACCCATCCACAATCTCCACAATGGCACCTCTTGGAGCTGGCTCATCATCTGAGAAACTGAGGCCATGAGAGGCCTGAAGCCGAGCCCGCTCTGAGCATAGCTACTCCCAACGCATGGCTTCAAACCCCAGCCCTATCAATAAGCAAACCAAGCAGTTTGTAAAATCTGAATATAATGCCTTACTCAGCTTGTGACTTTCAGTATCACCTGTCGTGAAACAACTCGCTACTCCACGTTTTTTCAGGATTGCTTCTTTGGTGCGTGCTTGCATCGCTGGAATTGAGGAAAAGCAAACAGTGTGCCGGAACCGATTGTCCATGCCAGATGCCAGATGTCCATTGAAGTTGCCCCTGAGACCGCCAAAGAATGACGAAAGGTCACGAAAACATATACCCCTGTTTGTTTTGATCCCAAGAATGAACAGAGTTGTCCTTAGATGTTTACCTGCCCGCTTTCCGGGGTGATTGGTTTTGATCCACGCCAGCCAGAAACGGACATGGTTGCAGAGAGCCCCTACAGAATTCCAGCTCCTCACTTCCCAACACACAGAGAGCCCGGTATCTCACCTTGCTAGAAAATCCACATGAGTAGTATCTAACATATTCCAACATTATCCAGAAAATCATTTTCTTCAGCTAACTAGACCAAGAAACGAAGGGGTTGTTAGATGTGGCGTTAGTTGTGATTGTTGTTCCGCAGGAAAAAACGAAAGCAAGTCAAGGGACAGTCTGGTGCAAAGCGAGAATGGCTGCTGAAATCACCACCGGGATCACATGTGGTGCACTACCAACCTTTGGCTCCCTGGGACGACACGGAGCCAGTTGCCACGCCACTCGTGGTTCCTGGATGAAACAGGAACCCCTAAGGTCTGGCAAGTCTCCCTCAACGTTGCATGGGGAAACCCGTCCCACGAAGCTGCCAATGACCGGAACTCCGCGGCCCTTGAGACCCCGGCCTTATATGAAATTAGTAGAGAATGCCTCAGCAGCGTCACTTTGACCCTTTTGGAAAGGCGAAAGCCCAGCACTGCAATTCGAGCCACCGATTTGGATACTGGCTTGTTCATTCTTGATGGTTTTGAAATGTTTTGAATGCACCCCAAGTTAGGGAGAAAGATGGAGAAAGCTGTCGAAAGATTAGCTGAATCGAAAGCCAACCCAAGTTTGAAACTCATCTTGATATGTGACCACCCAGAAGCGCCGTGGATGATCCATCCAAATCAGTTGCAGTATTCTGTGTTGAGTTGAAAACAAGTGATAGAGCCTGCTCCAATCGCGTTTTCACGAAAAAAAACGGTCCGTGTCAATGTCTCTCTAGTGGTGTGAACCAGTGTGATGTCGCTGGTATCACTGTTGGAATACCAGGAGTCCAGCTTCACCCAGAGGTCCATCATCATTCGATCACGAGTCCCTTCTATTCGGAAGGGCCTTGATCCTCAGGCTATCAATGCATCTCCCCAAGTGGCTGTGGTTCAAAAATCCTGTACCCCTGGTTCTCCTATCATTAACCATTGTTTCCCCTAGCAAATTGTTGGTCATTATCCGCCATGAAATTGGTTGGTTAATATCGACCCATCGCCAAGTGACTTGATGGCAGATGATGCCTCTTGAACCATGTTCAGTTGACGCCAAGAGGCTGCAGCGCGATGCTGCAGGTGTTTTTTGTGAGTAGCGCCTGGGCCGCAAAATCTGAGGCCACACAGCAGAAGTGGATGAAGTAGCGCAACGGCGCAACGTAATAGACACATAGTGGCTAGATCAATAGATAGATCAATAGTTCTAATAGGTAACAAATAGATCAAAACTGCTTGTAATGGTCAACAGCATAGAACCAGGATGGCCATTTTCTTTCTACTGTGAGTCTAACCAGTAACAGCTGCTCTTCACTCACAGCTGCTGCTGAAGGAATGCTTTCGACTAAGGAGAGGACAATGAGGCGCAGGCTGCAATGAGCCTCAAGCGTTGGAGGCCACAGACCACGACACTGGTGGTCTGGTAGACCAACCAACAAGGAGGTGTTGGGTTGACTCACTGCCATGTCCGGTTGGAACTGAGTTCTTCTGAGCCTTTTGTTCTTTCGTATTGTTTCAGCAGCTTCCCTGGGATCGACTGTACCCCTTCCTGTTGCAATCCAACCAACGTACAGCATGGCTTTCCCCAGGCAACATGGCATTGAACCAAAGGACAGCGTAGCGCTCTTCACACTTGAGCTACAGCAGTTGACCCTTCGTTGATCCCATGAATGCAGGTGATTGGGAATGCTTATGTTAGTTGTTGGAGACTCAGAAACGATGAATCCTCATGATCCATGATGATCCATGATGATCCATGATGATCCATGATGATCCATGATGATCCATGATGATCCATGATGATCCATGATGATCCATGATGATCCATGATGATCCATGATGATCCATGATGATCCATGATGATCCATGACAAACAATGGTGCCAACAAAGAAGCACCAGCGCCAGGTTCATCATATCCCCATGGACCCAGCACTGCCAAGAGACTACAGGCAGGCAGGTCGCGTGCGGGAGTTCCGAGACCTGTTTCTTGGGGGATGCTTTGAGCAAAGCGGCTGAGATCAGGTGCGGCTGGAACCCGAGCCTCGCAACACGATCACCGAAGAATACCAGCTGGGCGAGCTCATCATTTGGGTGAAGAAGTACATCGAAGAATCAACTGCACAACTTCGAGGTATCGAAGAATGAGCCAGGAATTGCAAGAAATTCATTGAAATCATGGGTCCAAAAACCAGTGCAAGCGCCAAAGGTCGACCTTTGTTGCTCTTGAAGCTCCTCATAATTCCAAAGTCTCCAGCTAGTCAAAGTCACCTCGTGATGGTTCTTTTGAGGGTACCGTCAAGTCTGGGGCCGATGGTTTTGGCTTCCTAAAAAATCCCATGTGGACAGCGCTGGGTATGTGCCAAGCCATAGGGTAGCCAATAACCCAACAAAAAATGATCATTTTACAAGGAAACCATTCATTCTGGGGGTACCACGATTTTGGCACCAGCCCATATACGGACTGATTTCTTCTCATGGGTAGGCCTTGCTTCGCTTCAAGTAAGAACGTCTTGTTGGTCCAGCATGGTGCAGGAAACTCTTTGAGGTTTGCCACTGCCAGCACTCTGGAGCCAGGCACTGACAGATGGACACCACATTTCTGTTACCTAAGTTTCCAGCGGCACCAACGGTGGTCTTCAAGGATCTGGTCACCAATGATTGCCAGAACCGTTAGTGGTCCATACCCAGGGGATAGCAGTGAGCCGCTCCCGCATTAGAATATGATAAGACTAAAGTAGGGTCGGTTGCCTTCATCATATGCCAAGCATTGCCAATCCAGGAAAAATGCGCGGTGTATCTCCTCTTCAACCTTGTAATCATTGGATCATTGGAATCTCGTCTTCATATTGTACTTGCCATCTTTCTTTGCTTCAAACACAAATCAAATTGGAAATATCTATTTCATCCAGCTCAGCACATCACCGTTTGAAAACTTGCTGAATGACTTGTGGACAAAAGGCATCAGCGCTTCAGTGCCGGTCACAGTCACAAGGCGACTAATCTGCAAATTTGGGATGTCGGTTGCCATGTCGAACTGCAGCAAGGTACATGGTCCAGTTGGATCACCATGTTTAGAATCTTTTGTTGTCGCCGCCGGCCAGTATTGTTAAAAAAAGTAAAGAATCATCAAGAGTATGTAACTGGTGGATACAAGTGGATGAATTGTTGTCAGCTATGCTTACTGACCATTTTTGTTTTTTTGAGTCCAAAGGGACTGCAGATTTGGTGCGTTGCTTGAAGTGTGAGGGGTTCAGAGTTCCTGATTCCCATGGTTCAACCATCACACGCCAGTTCAACGGCACCCAGGCCTGGATTTACTGACTTGCCAACTACTCACCACTTCTCCAGCAGGGCAAATCAATCAGTGAAACCATGGCTCCCATTCTGGATCAAGGCAGTCTGAGATCCTGGCGTGATACTCCATGAGCCTCGCCAATCCAGACCTGTTCTGCTTGATGAGAACAGGGGGGCTGCACACCAGACATTAATGAAACCTGTGTCAGGCACCATGCAGGATCCTCACCTTTCATTCGGCGCACACCAAAGAGTCTTAGAAGCGGCCCAACGTCCAAATGCAAAAGTGGTCCAACTTGTGACAGGATCATAACAGAAAGGATGGACCATGATGCTTCCGAACCAGAACTGGGAACAACAGCTACAACGGCAGCAACAGGAACAAAATGCTCAATTTCTTCCACCACCATGATCAAACACCATTATAATACCTTCGCTTACCAGTATTTATTCAATTATCTACCGTCATCAGCTATGATGAAGCCTCACTACCCACCAACGAGCGTCACTTCGAATGTTTCTGGAAGACCACAAGGAGTCGCAAGCCGTGGTGAACGGGACTTGATGCGAAGGTGGCATGTCCACAACTGGTGTTATCCCCAACCATACCAAAACGGTCATTGTTTAGCTCTTACAACCAGTTTTGCAAAAAAAACACAACATCAGATCCAGCCATGCCAATAGTGCTCTGTAAGTCAATGGGTTTACAAATGGTTGATAATTAAACAGCCAGTTCACCAATGAACCATTAATTATCTGGTTGGTGGTTTCAAAGCCCTATGAAAAATAGTAGTCAACCATCCATTTGCTAACAATTACTAGGGAAAATAGAAAACGTTTAAAACCACCAATCAGTAATTATTGTTTGTCATGAAGCAGCTTATTGTGAACTGAGCCCATATCAACCCCCACAAATTTGCCGCCGCCGGCTCACCTCTCCCAGCGGCACTACAGGAACAAGTTTGAGCCGCTGCAGAGCGGTCGCAAGCTGATAATGATTCAGACACGTCATGGCGAATAATGGCCACTCACCTGTGAATCATGCTTGGATATGGTCAACCAATTACTGGTTCATCATTGGGGATAGTCAGTAATATGGCGAATAGTGGTCATGGCGAATCATGGTATGGTCAGCCAATGGTTCATCATAATGATGATATAATGGTGAATGGATGTGAATGGTTAATCAATTTAAGGGTTACTATCTCCAGATAATGGTGAATCATCGGGGATAGCAACCCTGATCTTTTGGGGGAATACGCTGCTTGGCATTGCTGCCCACTGAGATCTTCGCAGATCCGATGGTGAGATCGGAGCCGTGGATCTAAGCCCGCCCGGGATCCCCAGTGATTCGCTGGTTTAGGATCAACCACATAAGTGGATCTCACAAGGATCTACAGTGGATCGTAAACCTATGGTACTACAGTGGATTAGCCTGCTGGTATCCTTTACACTGAACAGTGCTGGTTTCTTACAGTGCTGGGATCAACCAGAAGTTTATGATCAACAACTGTCCATCAATCAATCTTCCTACTTCGAAACCCACCGCCCAATTTTGGATCTGGGTACGGCCAAATGTATGCCCCACTGGTGGCTTCGAGAACATGAAGAGATCAGGAAGCACAGGAAGCAGCTGCAAGCAGACTTCAAAGGCTCACGGCTCACGGTAGTCTTGCCTCTTTGTAAGACCTTGAGAACACAAAAAGGTTCAACAAGGCCTGAGAAGAGGCCCTGCAACCCCAAGACCCAGCAGTGTATCTGGCCAGAAGTGATACTAACCCCCTTTGAGAGGAGCCTCCCGAACGTGTTTGTGGCTGCAATCGTCCTGCATAACTCAAACCATGTGGCATGCCCCTTATCTGCGGCGGCAAATGTTCCCCGCTTCACCAGCCCCGAGATTCAACAAAAGCTATTGCCATGACAAGTTTGGTGCAAAAAATGGAATGGCAACATCAAAACATCACATCCTTCCAATAAGCCTATGATTATTGCTATCAATTACTACCTTTATTACTATCTATTTCTACTATCTCTATAGTTTCACGAGTGAAACGCTGAGTAAGCACCGCATCTTCCAATCAAATCAGGCAAGATCCAAATGAGTCGGAGTTACCTGCGGGACCAAGGCGATGACCTTGCCACCTGGAGTCTGGTTACAGCGAAAATGCTGGGCCAAAGAACGACGCCTGGGGCCCTTGTTTGCTTGGAGAGCAATCAACAACAACAATAATAACAACAACAACAACATCAACAACAACATTAACAACAACAACAACAACAACAACAACAACAACAAACAAACAACAAACAACAAACAACAAACAACAAACAACAAACAACAAACAACAAACAACAAACAACAAACAACAAACAACAAACAACAAACAACAAACAACAAACAACAAACAACAAACAACAAACAACAAACAACAAACAACAAACAACAAACAACAAACAACAAACAACAAACAACAAACAACAAACAACCAACAACCAACAACCAACAACCAACAACCAACAACCAACAACCAACAACCAACAACCAACAACCAACAACCAACAACCAACAACCAACAACAACAATAACAACAACAACAACAACTCCAGGCTCCCAGTTTTGAACAACTAAGGATGAAAAGTGAGTTGCTCAGCTGTTTCCTGGCCTTCACATTACCACGACCAAGAACCACGAGCTCCCCTTCTCCATCTCAATGATGAACGCCACATCGCACACCTGAAAACCGCCTGGGCGTCAGTCACTGGATGGTGGGAACCTGGGAACTGGATGGAATGGGTCGTTTTCCTCTTCAGAATTGCTGTACATCCTGGTGACCTAGTGAGGATCCTCGGCGCGAAAACTGCTGTCATGGAACAACACCCAAACAAACCTGGACTGGTGGGATTGCACCATCTGATGGGCTGTCTTGCCTGGTCGCCATGGTAGCCGCACCACTGGGAGCGTCCATGGCTGATCTGCCGTCGGTGTTGAGAGATCTCCAGCTACAGGTCAACTGGCAACCTCCTAATCGCCTGCAGATAATCACGCGTGATTCCCATGCCCCAATCGAGCTGCGCCGATGAACCGTTTGTGTTTGCTTCTTCTACCTCCATCAACAAAACCATCGAAATCATTTGAGGTCTCTGCTTTGAGCTACACAAAATTTGATCAGGTTTGTGAGTAGAGCATGCGTTCTTCGTTACTGATAAAGATAATCTCAGGATGTCATCTTGCTTGTAGAGCCAGCATTCCAGCGGCACTATAATTGCCAAGATTTACACTTTCTTTCACAAAGAAGATCTCTCACTAACATTGTTGATTCCAGTTCATACTTATTCTCTTGAAGTCTGGGTAAGTATCCACAATGTCAATACGCATCTGTTCACACGCGAAATGTCAACAAGGTTTTCTTTGATCAATGTTCGGTATAGCAGTTTGCTTTTGCCATGGCACAAAAAATTGAAAGATGGCTATCAAGCCACCAAGTGGCACCAAAATTCAAGATACGCGGCATGCCTAAAAGCCTGAGAAGCTCAAAATATTTCAGTCAAAGTGATGTTCCCTGTTGGTTTATGGTTAAGATCCAGCTATTTATGGCTAAGATACAGCTATTAAGGTACCACCACTGGTTACACCTCTGCTACTTCTTCAAGGCCGAGCCAGGATCTTTTGGAACCTGAACGGGATCCGTTCCCCAAAGGTGACTGGCACAGTGCTGATGACGGATGTCCATTGTGCATGCTTGAAAGGGATCCCACCGCGAATGTTGGTTTCTCAAAACAGGGGTCCCCCAAAATGGTCGGTTTATTCGCAAAAATGATTAAACAAGGATGATTGGGGGGTCTCCGCTATTTTGAGAAACCACCAAATTATCATTGTTGGATGAAGCATCCTCGGCATCCAAAGCTTTTGAGGCCAAACAGGGTATTCCAGCACTACCTTCTGGTAACCTACGCTGAAAGCTGAACATCACTAGATTTCATAGGTAAACTAGCTATGATTGTTGGATTTCCACTTCCAGTTTGCCACAGAGTAAATGTTACTTGGTTTGGGAACTGAACCAGCATGAAGCTCTTGTTCACTTCACCATCCCGTGACTCCAACCAGAACAGCAGTTTATCAGCCACAGCTTGCTGGTTTCAACCGATGGAACATGAACAATGAACTCTATAAGTTCAGGTGCCAATAGGAAAAGGATAGAACTTGATAGAACATATAGAACCAACTAAACTTAGATGTTAGATATTCAACCAATCGATAAACCAATGGAACTCGTGATCATAGAAGCAACCAACAAGATGCTAAGTGAGCCGGCAATCATGTTCCTCCGGTAAATGCTGCATCAACCAATCAAGAATTGTTGGGACATCGTAACCCGGTCGCATTTCTAATTGCCGCCAAGGCCATTTTTGCCCTCCACCGTTCCTGTGGTCCAAACATCACGGGTTGGTGGTTTCAACCCTGCTTGAGTGACAGGGGATGCTAATGGATAATCCGTCCAATGCAAAGCATTCTGTCAATCTGTTTGAATAAAGAATTCCAAATAAAAAGTACTTCATAAGCCGGGAAGCAGGCCGATCAGGTTGATATGGGCCAATTTTGTTTGATAGAGGCTAGTGTTGGTCACTGCCAATCGGATAATGCAACATAGTAATCAACATTACTTAATTCCCAGTTGGCAACAGACTCGCATCTCGTGCCTTCTGCCCCTTTTGTTTTGATGGCTTAGGCGCTAGAAAAAATATGTGCAGGTATTGCCCAATTGCCCACTTCCGAACATGACACAGAGTACTTAAAGGCATCAATTGTTGCCGCGCAGAGGTTCTGCTGAGGGATTACAACAGATTCCAATAGTAGCAATTTGAAAAAATAGAAACCCAAAGGGACTGGAGTCCCATATTGTTGCTTGTATACCCAAAAATGACTAATTAAATATTCCATAATATTCCTTTAAGGGTGTATTTCCACCATCTTGGCTGAATATAGTGAGTTGTCTGGCTGCATAGATCAGGGTAAACAACCCGACCTCCGCCAGTTTTTGAGAGACACAAACATATTTTATGAGACAGCATTTATGGACAAAACCGTCTGTGGTTGCTTGTGTCGTGCAGCCCCGAATCGCTGAAACCACTCTGACCTTTCGTGGCCGAGACAACCAATCGATTTCTTCGGTCGACCGTGGTCCAACATTGGGCCGCGACCCATGCTGTCTGTACACACACGGTCCAACTTTTGGCTTCGCATCTCACTTGTTTCTCATCAAATGTCCTCCGTTTGGAGCTTGATTGTTTCTGGTTTCAAATGCTTCTAAAACTGCAGAAGCCCATTGCAGGCCACCGTTTCATGTTCGTGGAAAGCTTGAGTTACCCCGTTTTCGTGGTCACAATTATTACCACAGACTGAAGTATACATACTTTGTTGTTCCCCTGATCAACTGAAAGAGTTCAGCATGGCTGCTGTTGGTCGACCTACAATCCCTTGCCCATTGTCTAAAATCTTCAGATTGGTCTAAGAAATCTTCAAGTCACTGGGAAAGGATTCCAAGCAGAATCCTGAGTCAACATCAGTAAACTGGAACCAGACTTGACATCCCATGCAAGTTGGCAATCTCAGTAAACTAGAACCAGACAACCAGACTTGATACCCAATGCTGTCAGTTGCCCATGGGACAGCCGAAACCTTCACTCGCGCGTACGGAAGTCCAGGTCAGTGGATCCATAGACATTGCATCACATTACATCACATTGCATTGCATTCCCATTCTATGGTTGGTTTATTACTACAAATGATAATTAATGGATGATTTGGGGGTACCCCTATTTTGAGAAACCACCCTATACATGCATCCAATCGACAGACAAATTATTGATTGGTCGAATTCGATAGATCAAAAATGCTATGCCTGCAAAACAATCAACCATGAACCAAGCAAGGTACTTGAATGGCCCAATGTACAAGTCCTATCCATTCCTACCTGTGATTCTGCAAGTAGTTGGGTTCCGTCACTTGGCTACGGTAGCGCCCCCTAAACCATTGGTTTCCATTCGTTTGCATGGCCATTTCGGAGGACAGGAACCAAGCCATTCCACTGACTGCCCGAGGAAAGAACCTCTCAAGTGCAGCCGCCCAAGCTATCAGAGAGAAAGAGATCAAAAAACTTGGAATCGCAACTCTCCAACCTCAAGGGTTCTAATCTGGGTGCGTTGTTTTCTATCTCTCATTTGCAGTAGCTACTTCCATTCCCAGGGGGTAGATCTGCTGTTTGGTTGCACTCTCAGCTGCTACAAGAGCAAGTCTCCCACAACCAGGCATTTTGACCTGGTGCTTCGCGCATCATTGGCAGCAAAGGGTGAACCTCAAAGCCAGGAGCCACAGGGTGAACCTCAGGGCTGTTCATACTCAGAAATGATTGGTACCCCTGGGTACTCCCAAAAATTTAGTGCTATTTAAATGGGGAAGTGTCCATTCTCGGACTGGTTTGGGGTACTACAATGAACCACAAGCCCAAATGTGTGCAAAAGTTGTGGCAGCCTTGGCAATGGGTGCTGTTGAAAATTCTAGACACTTGCCGATGATAAACTGAAGTGAAGAAGTTATGTGGAATTCGAATCTTGCTGTGGTACCGCAGGGTGATTTTGAGCCTTCAACCCCGAGAGGTTGGAGGGAAACCCAGCCTGTCCCCGCCAGGATGATGTTCCGGCAAAATGGGTGAATACCTTACAATGCCCATTTTTGGAGGTTTGGGGACACCACCATTCGGAATGCCCAACAGTGCTTGAGTCAAAAAACTGGCTTCGTGAGACACCGTCCAACATGTTGGTGAAAACCCTGCTCACTGATTCTCGGAAAACCCATGATGATGGGTTTTTGGCATAAATGCCGTACTCAACTTTCAGGCACAATCCTTTTGCGACCCGCTGCCCCCAGTTCGATGTTGGTTTTTCAATGCAGCCAGGCCTTCAGAACGACCAGCCATTCATGGAACTGGGGGGCTCAAACCGTGTAACCGCCAACATTGAAGCGGGGCTGGCGAGGGGAGCTTGACAGTTCATTATCCCTGGATTGCAGTTGTTTTGAAGAACCCGGTGTCCTCCATTAGTGAGCAGCAACCAAGTGGCTTACGACATGATGTTCCAGCTTGGCAGGTGTCCACGCAATGAATAAGCCAAGTCACCATCTCCTGATAATCTTGAACGAACCCTTTTTGCGTCGAAAGCGCCAAAGTGCCACCATCAATAACACCATGGAGGTATCGGTACCAATCATTGATGGCGAACAAATGATAAAGCGACATGAAGCAACATCTTATGCATGCAATTACAACTGTTACAAACAATCCTTGACAAAGAAACACATCACATGGGTTTGTCCACAAATGGTGTACCCTATAAACCCCTATGGTTGCAGGTTTCTCCCTTATAAATTCATGTCATTTCAGGGGATACCCACGCAGAAACCCATCTTTTGATCAACGAAACAGAAACCATCACCCAGCGCGACGGGTCAAACTGGTTGCTGCCCAGCTGCTACTCCACAGACACAGAAGAGTCAAAGCCCGATTCCGAGTCCTCGAAGGACTCCGAGTCAGAATCATCCTCGAGCAGCACTGCAACGCCGTAAAAGTTTGATGCCCCGTTTGCTGTACCCAATCGGCCCATCAATGTGTGGAAAAGATGATGGGATCGTGAAATTCTCAGACATCAGCGATTGGAACCCCATGTTTGACACGGGAGTTCGTTGCTAAAATTCAGGAAGTTCAACAGAGGGAAACCACGCTGAGGTTCGCAGGGAGACGCAGGGCGACGCTGGGTTACCTCCCACGGGATTTATTTAAAGAGTCTGCAAAAGATATCTGCTTGGCATGACTCAACCTAACTGATCCCAAGAGCTTATGAATCAACCTAATAGTGTCAGCAAATTCGGATTCAATTGGACATCAAAGCCATAATGGTGGGGCCGAGCCAACAAATATCAGCAAATTTAGAACCGAGTGACACCCTAATCACAAGTGCCCAACGATAGATGGTCATCGCCCAGATGGTAACAGACTATGGTGAATGTAACTCCGCTCACTGGAGACGCGTACCCGTTGGTGATGACGACCCCTTTGCAGCTGGGATCATCCAAGCACGGCTCAATCTGAATGCCAATCACAATCATCTGCAGTTCAGCTTGACACTTGGCTTATCAACTTGTCCACATAGGTTGCAAGGTTGAGGCGTGTTTTTCAAAATAGGGGTACCCCTAAATCATCCATGATTAATCAGCAATAAAATGTAATGAACCAAACACAACTTGGGAATATATGTAACTCAATAATTACATGGGATCTTCCCCAATAAACCAAACATAACTTGGGAATCATGGGATCTTAAGAAACCACCACGCAGCCGACAACCATGGGATCATCCCAAGCGCCCGCAAGCGCCCAAACGCGCCCCCCGCCTCCGGGTCCAAGAGGTAGTTGTCCAGGTCAACGCCCCTGGCCTGTGCCGGTGGCGGCGATTGAGACATGTTCGTTGTTGGTCACTTATACTTCTCATCACTATGGCTATGGGTCAATATTAACCAACCAACTAATGGGGGATAACCACCAACAATAATAAGGGAAACAATGGTTAATGATAGGAGAACCAGGGGTACGGGGTTTTGACCCACAGCCCTTTGAGTATAGATATTATCTAATTTTGAGTGTATAGTTTATGTGTTTAAGTGATTTTGAGTATTCTATCGTAGGAAGATACTTATGTAATTCTTGTAGTTATGAGTATCTAATTATCGTTGATAAGAGTGTATATGTTCTTCTTCTATACATTTGATCTGCATGTCTATATCTATATATAAGTGTGGATTTGATGGCATGTGAAAACTTGCAGAACATGGTTCCATGGGTTAAGATGCAGTGACATCAAAAATGGAGGGTCCTGTCTAAATCTGTCTAATTCTACTCGGAAACCATCATTAACCATCATTCATCATTGACCAGTTATTAACTTGCACATCAAAATTGCTATCCCATGGAATCGGAATGGAATACACAACATTTTATTCATCCGCAACTTCGCCTTAACCAATCACTGAATCAGTTTCTAGTGAGTTTTCCAGTTCCAAGAGCTGTAATCTGAGGACTGGGTGACGGCGACCCTGAAGCACCCATCTTTTCTTGTTTTTCTTGCAATTCCAGGTGGAAAACGTGGTTTTTCGGGGACACCACATTTATCTATGGACACCCCGACATGTGGGAATTTGCTCGCCATCAAAAGGCACCACCAGTCTAAAGCCTTACGCTTCAAACCTGACACCTTCCATGTCAAAAAGCGCAGCAGTACTGTACGAAATTTCCGGTACAGATGGAATTTTTCAGGTCCAGACTCTCAATGTTTTCAGGAACAAGTTTTCAGGCCCAGACTTCCGTGGGAATTCGCACGATAGGTAATCACGTTTGAAAAGCCTTGATTGCGTTGTCTGCTCTGTTGAGGGGTGTGTGTCCACTAGTTATGATACCCTGACAATGATGCGATGCGCCCAAAAGAGTTCATCTCAGGCCTTGGGATAATCCTCAATCTATTGAAAAAAACACATGAACAAGCAGAATTCATCCCATTTCTTGGTAGGCCCAAACAATCTTTGGCAAAATATGAGCACAGATCCAAATTTACAAACATGATGAGCAACCCAAGCGTTCCACGGTCTTATTCATGCTTGGGAGCAGCCAGAGGTACGTTCGGGACCCGTGGGCCACAGGCATATCTTTGAAATGATGGCTTGTTCACCTACCACTGTACCTGTCATTTTGTTGATCCCTGCAATTAATACGCAAAGTCAACAGAAACGATTAATAAAAGTCTTCCTGTCAAAAGCTGGCTAACCCAGGTTAAGCACTGGTGAATAACAAACTGGTACTATCAAACCACTACAGCACAACCTGGTTTTGTTCATAACCGAACCAAATGGTTGTCCTTACCAGTTGTCCTTGCTACCAAACCACTTTAAGGTGGCTTCTTTAAATGGTGTACCTTCATCCTTTACATCAACTATAGTTATAGTAATAAACTGTCCATAACTTTGGCGGTTTCAATTTTGCTCGTAATCAGCCTGTTTCATCACAAGCTAACCAGTAGCTGTCCTTGCTACTAAACCACACTAAGCCACTATAAGTTGGTATAAGCGGATTCACCTTTATTTGTAGGTAACAAGCTGGTTTCTACTGTTGCTGTTTGGGGTTGGTTACCCTCCCGGACGTTCGTCTCATGTATGGAGTACCTATTATAAAGATAACTATTGGGGTAAGCCATACAGGGTTGGATAGGTAACCTATCATACAACCAATGTAACTGTTACCATTTGTATGGTTACCATGTAACTGTTGGTTACCTATGTACCAATTGGGGTTGGTTACCTATCCTAAAGGTAACTGGAGGGGTAGGCAGCTCATGACCCCAGGTCCGAGCCTGAATGTTGGCGCCCAGTTCGACGAGCTCCTCTACAAGGTCCTCGTGAGCACAGGCTGGAGGTGCGGGGGGATGGCTGGTGGCTAACACTTGGGAAATGGTGGATGGTTGAGAAAAATGAGGAATGGTTGAGCAAGATGGGAAAAATGAGAAAAGATGAGTTAAGAGAGATTGAAGGCAAGTGAGGAATGGTTGATGGAAGTTGATGGCTGAAGGAGCCGCAAAAATGCCTGTTCACAGCAAGGGACAGAGAGATGGTTGATGGATAAGGGATAATAAAGCTGAGTATTGCGCTTAATATCAATCGTATCAATTGTCAATAGTATTGATTTATGATGGTTAATGGTTCGGATAAGGCGACTGTCAGTGTGGTTCATGATGGGCTGTGGTTGAGGGGTACCAAGCATCAATAAACTGTTGTAGTTGGTCTGCTGATGGTTGATAATAGACGATCACAAGCGACAATGATACATCTTGGATCATCTTGGTATATCCCAAACATACCCTCCCAAATAAGTTAGTGCTTTGCCCATATGACAAGGACTCCTCAAATGTCAAGCAGAAAGGGATGGCAGAAAGGTCTGGCAACACTTCTCAGCTCATTTTTCAGCTTTTCATCAGCCTTTTATCTCCAAATCTTCCAAGAAATCTTCGAATCTTTCGCACACGTAGGGTGCAGCGCACACGTGGGGTGCGCGGATCGGCTCAGGCCAGGCCCGGCCGTGGCGAGTCACCCCGCGCCACTCAGCGGTCCACGACGGTCTCCGAGATCTGCGCCGCGGTGGCGAAGGCCACGCCTGGAAGGTCACGAAGGCGTCCCAGCGCCTCCGTCAAAGCTGAGACTCGAGCAGGAGTCCCAGCCACAAAGCTGTGCATACCTCGGAGATGAGATGGCGAGCTGGGTCAAGCCATTAACCAACCAACAATTGGGGATAATGACCAACAATTTCATAAGGAAAACAATGGTTAATAGGAGGGGAACCAGGGGGACTAAGGGTTTTGACTCACAGCCTGATGTGAATTGTGCTGGGACTATTGAGTTGGTTCTCAGTGCTATATTAGAGTTGTAACCAATTGGCATGAAGTTGTAAGTATGGGTTCATCTCATGAGCACAAAGCATGCTGTATTGCTTCATGTGCTGTGAAACAACATGGTACTCTGCTGTACAGGCTGTTATTTTTCGACATGTGTGTAATATTGTTTCTCAGTGTTTCTCATCTAATAGATACTTTCTTACAGTGTTACTCATCCGAAAGTGCACTATTGTAAGAGAGTACAGTGTAATTTGGAATCATATGTGACTGTACCTTGTACATATCCTGTACATCTAGATGTGTGTAACATGCACATTCACAAGCACAACATGCGTACATAGATGTATTGCTATAAATATAAAGATCTATCAATGTACATAAACATGAAGTTATGGGCGCTAAGCGCATATCAAATGGTATCTTCAACTGCGACAAAGAACGGCCATGGTGTCAAGGTGAAACTCAAATGCTTGGGATTGCTGCGCTGGTGACTTGGTGCATTGGCAATTGTTTTTCGTGGCTGTACCTTGTGAATTTACAGTGGCACTAAAGGTGCCCCAAATAAAGTGCAACTACTGGAATGATGCGTGGCGATTTCATGTCACTGAGGCTGCAAAGCTGCAGCAAAAACATCGTCCAAGGTACCCAAACACACCACCTTCTCACCATCTTCCTTGGCCAGCTGGCCAACATGATCTTCAATGGTTTGAGCATACTGACGTGCATCGAACTGCTTGGTGAGAACCAGGGAGAAATCGTTGGTCTCCATAGAATATGGAAGGCACAGGGTCCGTCCATTCTCCTACCATTCCGCACCAGCAAGTGAATGTGACAAGTCTCCTTTGAAAACAGTGGGAACGTGGGGCCTTGGGGCTTCAAATCCTAGACCCGTCCTCGTGTGCCAAATGAAAAGGCACATCATCGTCGACAAAATCGAGCAACACCTTGATGCCGGACTGGGCAGCAATCTCTGGGGTGCGCTCAGTCACCGAAAAGCCGGGAGTCAGCCAGGTGGTGGGCCTTGTGCCCAGGCTGTCTTGCAAATCATCAAGCCTTGACACCACGAAGCAGCGAAGAAAGCCACAAGAGACCATGATTCTTAAGCGTTCTGTGTGGATATGTAAGGATGTGTGCCCAAGCATGCCTATGTACACATGTATACTGTATACATGGATATTCCGACCAGGGGTATCTGGAAATCAGGTACATCCATGGACAGAACAGCACAAGTAAGTGATTTCACTATCGATCAAAGAATCCTGAAACAGAACCAGGTTGACAGATAGGCCTAGTGAACATCTCCAGTGTGTATTTGCTGTCAAGAACAAGCGATTTTAAAATGAACAATCAGGTCGAGAAGACGTTACTGCTTATATACCACTCTCCAATTTTAGGAGATATGAGGTTCCCAAAAACTAGGTACCAAAAGTCGCCATGATTCTGATCCACATCAGCAGTGACGGAATCCGTCACCACAAAAAACACAACAAGGAGCACTCTCCAGACCAACCATCATGAATTGTTATGTCTAGAAATTCTTTCTGATGCTGAATATCAGTTCATGTATCCATTTCTCGATGAACTCTACAAACATTCAACATCGTAAACGATCATCTATCCATTTATATAGTTGATCTAATTGGATTTTTTTGGTAGATTTCTAGATGTATCATTTCTATCCTCCATTTGCTACACCTCAACTGCTGCGAGGGGCGTGCGCTTGAAGTACTCTTCCTCCTCGGCCCGGGACATGTGCGAAGCTCCTGAAGAGTTGTTGACACCGTGAGCTCCGAATTCCCAGCCAGATCCCTTCAGAGCCTTCACCACGTGCTCGTCCTTGGAGGGGGACACAGGCTCAGCCATTGGAAACGACAAGCAAGACACATGGCCGGTGGCGCCAGCTGTTCATAGGACTGTGTTTGCGTATGCATGTTGTGTATATAAACATATTGTGATATTAAATGTGAGACGAGGATATGTTGGACCTATAAACATCTATAATTCTATGTGATTTGGACATGGTGGCTTCAAAAAATCGTCGATTCACACTGCCACCCCCCCCGTATGAGGGTACTTTAGGGTCTATGTGTCGACACTGGTTTCTTAATTAATTTTAATTAACTTTAATTAATTTTATTTAATTTTAATGAATTTTATTTAAATTTAATTAATTTTGATTAATTTTACTTAAATTCATTTAATTTTAATTAAATTTAGTTAAATTTGGTCCTTTCCAGGTCTGGGCTGGAAGTTGGGAACCTTCCGTTTTTTAATTTTTTTATTTTTTTTAATTTTGTTAATTATTTCAAGGAAAATTAAAAAATTAAAAAAATTAAAAAATATTCCATTGATTTTTTTTTAATTTTTTAATTTTTTTTAATTTTTCAGGGATAATTAAAAAAATTAAAAAAAATAAAAAATATTCCATTGATTTTTTTTTTATTTTTTTAATTGTTTTATTTTTTTCAGGGATGATTAAAAAATTAAAAAAATTAAAAAATATTCCATTGATTTTTTTTAATTTTTTTAACTTTTTTAATTATTTCAAGGAAAATTGAATCACATCAATTCACATTAATTACTTTTAATTTAAATTAACCAAAATTAATTTGAAATTAATACAATCTAATTGAAATTAATTAAAATCAATCAAATTTAATTAAACGTAAATAAATCTAATTAAAAGTAAATAAATCTTATTAAATTTAATTAAATTTTAATTAAATTTAATTAAATTCGGTCCTTTCCAGGTCCAGGCTGGAAGTTGGGAACCTTCCGTTTTTTAATTTTTTTAATTTTTTTATTTTTTTTAATTTTTTTAATTGTTTTAATTATTTCAAGGAAAATTAAAAAAGTTAAAAAAAATTAAAAAATATTCCATTGATTTTTTTTTTTAATTTCTTTAATTTTTTAATTTTTTCAGGGATAATTAAAAAAATTAAAAAATATTCCATTGATTTTTTTTTAATTTTTTTATTTTTTTTATTTTTTCAGGGATAATTAAAAAAATTAAAAAAATTAAAAAATATTCCATTGATTTTTTTTAATTTTTTTATTTTTTTTAATTTTTTCAGGGATAAATTTTTTCAGGGATAATTAAAAAAACTAAAAAAATTAAAAAAATTAAAAAAATTAAAAACGGAAGGTTCCCAACTTCCAGCCCAGACCTGGAGAGCACCGAATTTAATTAAATTTAATTAGAATTAATTGATTTTAATTAATTTTAATTAATTTTCAATTAGATTTAATTGATTTTAATTAATATTAATTGATTTTAATTAATTTTAATGAAATTTAATTATTTTTAATTAATCTTAATTAAATTTATTTAAATTTAATTATCCCAGGTCCAGGCTGGAAGTTGGGAACCTTCCGTTTTTTAATTTTTTTGATTTTTTTAATTTTTTTAATTATCCCTGAAAAAATTAAAAAAATTAAAAAAAAATAAAAAAAAAATCAATGGAATATTTTTTAATTTTTTTTAATTTTTTTAATTATCCCTGAAAAAATTAAAAAAACTAAAAAAAATAAAAAAAAATCAATGGAATATTTTTTTAATTGTTTTAATGTTTTAAATTATCCCTGAAAAAATTAAAAAAATTAAAAAAAAATTAAAAAAAATCAATGGAATATTTTTTAATTTTTTTTAATTTTTTTAATTTTCCTTGAAATAACTTAAAAAATTAAAAAAAATTAAAAAAATTAAAAAAATTAAAGAAAAATTAAAAAACGAAAGGTTCCCAATTTTTAGGACTTGCACATGCGTTATTAAATCGAATTTAAAAGTTAAAAATCCCTTGTACTGTCACCATTTTTAAATTATATAGGCCAAAATCCCTTGTACTGTCGCCATTTTTAACGTAGATAGGCCAGAATCCCTTGTACTGTCACTGTTTTTAACGTAGATAGGCCAGAATCCCTTGTACTGTCACCATTTTTAACGTAGATAGGCCAGAATCCCTTGTACTGTCACCATTTTTAAATTATATAGGCCAAAATCCCTTGTACTGTCACCATTTTTAAAATATATAGGCCAGAATTCCTTGCACTGTCACTATTTTTAACGTATATGGGCCAAAATCCCTTGTACTGTCACAAGTTTTAACGTAGATAGGCCAACATCCCTTGTACTGTCACCATTTTTAAATTATATAGGCCAAAATCCCTTGTACTGTCACAAGTTTTAACGTAGATAGGCCAACATCCCTTGTACTGTCACCATTTTTGAATTATATAGGCCAAAATTCCTTGTACTGTCACCATTTTTAAATTTGTATAGGCCAAAATCCCTTGTACTGTCGTCATTTTTAAATTATATAGGCCAAAATCCCTTGTACTGTCACAAGTTTTAACGTAGATAGGCCAAAATCCTTTGTACTGTCACCATTTTTAAATTATATAGGCCAAAATTCCTTGTACTGTCACCATTTTTAAATTATATAGGCCAAAATCCCTTGTACTGTCGTCATTTTTAAATGAATATGACGCAAAACCATTGAGTTTTCAATGTTTTTTGTATAAGCCAAAATCCCTTGTACTGTCTAATGAAGAGTCCTGTAAGTACAAGGGAAAGTATAATGAAGTTAGAGTGCCAATGGTTGGCTGTCAGCATCTGCTTCCTGAAGCTCGAGGGAAGGGAGAGTGAAGTTAGAATGCCAAAAGTTGGCCCCAAGAGGAAAGAGATAATGAAGTGCTTTGTCAGTAGCTGGCTCTTGAAGGGAAGGGTCGGGAAGGGATGGTGAAGTTTGAATGCCAATTACTTGCATTATTGGCAATTAAAGGAAAGGGATGATGAAGGGCTCTGTGAGCATCTAGCTCTTACAGGGAGGGAATGGTGAAGTTACAGGTTGGTAACGGTTGTGCCAAGGGTTGGCCCTCGCAGGAAAGAAATGATCAAGATTCTGTCAGTAGCCAGCGCATCAGGGGAAAGGATGGTGAAGTGAGACTGCCAATAGCTGACCCCTAAAAGAAAAAATGATGAAGGGTTCTGCGCTGGCTCCTTAAAAGAAGGGATGGTGAAGTTGGAGTGCCAATGGTTGGCTGTCAGTAGCTGGCTCCTGAAATTGGAGGAAAAGGAGGGTGAAGTTAAACTGGTGTAAAGGAAGGGTTTTGTCAGTATTTGGCTCTTAAAGGGAGGGGGTGGGGAAGTTAGAGTGCCGATAGCTGGCCCTTACAGGTTCTGTGGCTCCTAGAGAGGAAAGAAATAATGAAGGGTTCTGCCAGTATTTGTTCTTGAAAGGAGTGGGGTGGTAAAGTGAGAGTGCCAATGGCTGGCCCCTAAAAGGAAGAGATGATGAAGGGTTTTGTCAGGGATATTGAAATTGGAAGTGGGTGATGGTTCTGCCAATAGTTTGCTCTAAAGGAA
>VSDK01014928.1:386428-396428 GCA_009767595.1 Symbiodinium kawagutii
AAAGATGAAGGGTTCTGTGGCCCCCAGAGAAGAAAGAGAAGAAAGAGATGATGAAGGGTTCTGTCAGTGTTGGGCTCCTGAAAGGAATGGGGTTGTAAAGTGGGAGTGCCAATTGCTGGCCCCTAAGAAGAAAAGACGATGAAGGGTTTCGCCAAGGATATTGAAGTTAGAGGTGGGTGATGGTTCTGCCAATAGTTTGCTCTGAAGGAATGACATGATGAAGGGTTCTGTCAGCATTTGCTTCTAGAAGGAAGGGGGTTGTGAAGGTAGAAGTGGGTGATGTTTCTGCCAATAATATACCCTTGGCCAAGAAATAATGAAGTGTTCTGTCAGCATCTGGCTCTTGAAGGGGAGGGATAATAAAGTTAGAGCGTGGTTGCGCCAAGAGTTGGCCCCTAAGGGAAGGAAATAATGAAGGGTTTTGTCAATATCTTGCTTTTGAAAGGAATCGTTTTGACCAGTTGCAAGTTGATTGCAAGTGACAGAAAACCTATCGGTGGTGAAAAACAGCCTCGCGACGCATTAGCCCAAAAGTACCCTGCCACCACCCCCCCCCCCAAAAAAAAAAAAAAAAAGACCCCGGGCAAAAAAGAAAAAGGTGCAGCACCAAGCAAAGGTTGGGGCATCTTTGGCAGCTTCACTGTTGATGACCGCGGTGGCTGGAATCCCCAAGCTCTTGAACATGGAAACCAAGCGCTGCAACCCGCGGCGGTTGCCATAGTCACGCCAGGAACTGTTGGCCACTTCAGGCACTGACTGCAGATGTGGTTGGATGGAAGGTCCGCGACTTCCGGGCACGAAGACCTGCAGTGACTTGAGTTGATCATGTTAGTGGTGACCACTGGTTGATCAACAGATAAATGAACATCATTGACATTCAATGACCACGGTTTACCTCTGCCAACTGTCAACTACAACTGGTACTTTACCAAGTTGATCATGGTTGATGGTCAATTTTAATAATGGTGAACATCATATGTTGGTTCGTCGATTTTGACATCGCCACGAAAAATACAACGGGCTCTCTCCCACCCCATTTCTTGATGGATCTTTGGATCATGCTAAACTCGAGGCTATAAGGAGTATCTAAGTTATAGTCCCAGATTTTACCATTACGTCACATATGATCCCATATTGGCAATCTGTTTCAAGCGGTGTTTTGTTCATGGACTTCAGTTTCCGGATCTTCTCCCTGGTTTCAACCAAGAAGAACAGCGGGAAAACAAATCTCTTGCGCTCATCCCGCACCATCACTGGATTTTTGGGTGTCCACTCGCATCGAGAGTCATGGTGGTTCAAGAGGATCACAACCAATAACAACAAACTTGAGCAACGAAAAATGCTCAGAAATGATATTCCCTTGATCCGCGAATAATGATGGCCGGTTGATTCTAATGATGATCATGACATCATGATCAGCATCATAATCATCATGATCACGATGGTCCCAGCCATAGAGGAAATGGATCCTTCATCGCCACATGGCCCGCTCTCTTGTACCATGGTCTAAATCTCATTGGGTATTGTCATCCAACGACTATTAGGATTCAAAAAGGTATCGATCATTAATTATCTACGATCATTTACTATCTCATTGTTTAGCAGTATTAATTTGTAATATATACTATATATTCTTATTCAAATTCCTTGTTGATCATTGTATGCTATTGTAGGCTCCTAATCATTTGATGACTCCCAAAGAGCATCCCCATGTCGTTGATGCAAGCAAGGGGAGCCTCCACATTCACCACGGGGACCACCACGACCTTCTTGCCCTTTGCCCAGCCAGGCTGAACTTCTTCGCGATGCATGCCAGCCCCATACCCTTCCTGGCGCACAGTCACTGATCGGTAGGCCGATGGCCATCTATATCGGAATGGTAGGTAGCAAAGGTACAGAAGCGATCAAACCAAGGGATCAAACCATTCAAAAGACGTATTTCACCAAAAGAAACAAATGAAACAAAGATATCCCTCAATGCTGAGAGATTGTGGGGCTGCCCAATAAATTTTCAGGCCCACAACCATCCTACAGTGATCATCTAGTCATTCGACATGCTGCATCTGGGTTTGGTCACAGGCTTGCAAAATCCAACTGTCAAATTGAGCACCAAAGTTCCGCGTTGAACCAACGTAGAGGGGTCCACGCAGCCCTGGTGTACAGGAGCGATTTGCGCATGTTGGGGCTGGGGGTGATAATCTGATGACTTTCGTCGACCCGGTCTTTGCTCAGTGTCTATCTGATCTTTCGATCCGCCGCTCTCAAGCAAGCGGACTCGCCCTTTTGGGGTACCAGCGCTGCGATCAGTTCCAAAAGGGGACGCTCATCGTGTGCGCTCTCAGTTGTTTTCCAGGTGTGTTTGTGGCTGGGTATCTTAGAACCATACCTATCAGCTTCGCATGGTAGCGGAGCCTGCCAACTGAGCAGGCTTCGGTAGGATCATGGCCACTACGGGTCGAGATGATGGTGTTGATGCCAAGTTTCCTACTTGGGATGGCACATGGGACAAGTGGCAGGAGTTTTCCCTTCGGGTTGAACTTCGAGCAGACTCGATGAAGGAAGGTGAGAGGAACTTCCTAGGACCACGTTTGGCTGCGAACCTGACAGGTCGCGCCTTTGGCACAGTGGCCGACATCGACAGGTCCAAGCTTCGAAAGGCAGATGGTTGGCAATACTTACTGGAGTATCTGGCCAAAACAAGAGGGAAGGAGAAGGTTGATCTACTTGGTGATGCTTTCCAAGAGTTTTTCGTCAAACGCGACATCTATAGAAAGGATGGTGAAGAATACAATGACTATGAACAGAGATTCAAGTCGATGATTCGCAAACTGGAGAAAGCTCTGAAAGAATCAGGATCTTCCGGCGTTGTCCCCCCGGAAATTTTTGGCTGGCATCTGCTGAATCAGTACATGCGGATGGAACCCAGTGACGTAGCAAACGTCAGAGGCAAGGCTGATTCATACAAGTTGGATGATGTTGTTGCCGCACTCCAAAAGATGTGGAGTGGCGGTGGATTGGCTGCCAAGGATGCTGAGGTCAAGCAACGAAAGAGATCTACTTCACAGGCCATGTTGGAGGATGAGACCGAGAAGGAAGAGGTCTTTCAATGCCAAGATGGTGACGAAGATGATCTTTGGGTGCTTGAACTCAATGAGGCAGCTACTTGGTACCAGGAGGCTCTATCCAACTTTGCAGCCAACCCCGATGACAGTGAGATCCTTGCGACGTTCAAGGAGGCACGTCGAGCATTGGACCAAGCCAAGACCGCGAGAGGATTCTACCCAACACGGAATCCAAACAACCCCTCTCGGACTATGAATGGCTTGCGAAAAGAGACCAATGCCCCAGGATATGGAAGTGCCAACCCAGATGCCAACAAGGACTGCATGCGCTGTGGAAAGCGTGGACACATTGCGAAGAACTGCCCTCAGAGACCCTATCCAAGGAAGGGTGATGGCAAAGGAAAACGTCGTGTGTCCTTTGCAGACCAAGAAGATGTGAACTGCGGCTTCATTGGACAGATCTTCACTTGCGATGAAGATGAGCAGGTGCTGACTGTTCACCAGGATGAGAAACCATTTCATCTGGGCTATGGTATCGTTGACAGTGGTGCATCTGACAATGTGATTGGTGTGGACACGCTTCAGGAACTGACTTCATACTATGAAGCTTTGGGATTCGACATTGACGAAGAGTTCGAGGTCAACAGAACCTTTCAGAAGAATTTCGTCTATGGTAGCGACCACAGCAGCAAATCCATTGGCTTGGTGCACATGACGATTGGGGTCATGGGATGTGAGTTCACTATTGATGTTCACATTGTCGATGGTGGAACCCCTCTGCTATTGAGTGCTCGTTTTCTCTATGATCTCAAGGCCCAGATTGATTTTCGCTCTGGTGAAGCGGTTTTTCCAGCTCTGGCATGTGACAAGTGTGTGCTGGAACGAAGCCCCGGAAATCATCTCATGCTTTCCATTGTGAATTTCCAGGGTTCACAGTCAACTTCGGATGATGATGATGCTCGACCGAATGAGGAAGATGTGACGCCACCGGTCGCCATTGAGACACCGTCTGATCCTGCCGGAAACGATGTACAGAAGGGCGAGTCACGCGTTTAGGGACAGCTCCACCAAGACCAGAATGGACAGTCTAAGAGTTGTCTTAGGTTGAAGGTCTTGAGTGGACATATCCAATGTACAGATTCAGATGAAGTGACCGTCAATGCAAGTGTTGATGATTCTCACGACAATTGTTTTTCTGTTTTTGTGGAGCCCCCTGAAGTTGGTGACTCGGAGTCCATGATTTTGAGCGGACAGAACATGGATCACGTGACTGATCTCCATGATGAACTTTTTCAGGCTACCAACATCATGAGGGAATGGACTGATGCTGGTCAGCTTGATTTGCTTGAAGTTTGTGCACCGTGGGATTCTCCTCTCAGTACCATGGTTAGGAAGCGTGGGGGTAAGGCTTTGAGTATTGGTGTCCACAATGGTTACGATATTTCCACTTTGAAGGGATTTCGTGCTGCTGCTCACCTTATCAGAACTTGTAGACCCAAGTACTTACATGTTAGCCCTCCCTGCGATCCATGGACTGCAATGCAAAATTGTAACCAGAGAACTCCCGAACAGGTGCTTCGACTTCAGGAAAGCCGCCAAAACAGCAGAAAGCTACTGAGGTACGCAAGAAAGCTAGTTGAAATCCAGGTACTTGAATTGAACAACAAAGAAAATTTGGCGACTTTCGATCTTCAGCATCATGCAGGTGGGGAACACCCGTTGAGTGCACAGAGCTGGGGAACTCCTGACATGAAATCCATGACGAATCTTTGTGGGGGAAGATTTACGGTTCATGGTTGTGAACATGGCATGGTTAATAAATCTGGTGATTTATTGCTGAAGCCGTGGGGATGGTTTAGTACACATTCAGGAGTGAGAAAAGCTCTGGAAAGACGATGTTCTCATGGGATCAAAGCACACCCACCAATTCAGGGTAGTACGACTTCTTCTACTGCTGTTTATCCTCAATTGCTGTGTCGTCGTTTTGCTGATGTTTTGTTGAAGGATGTTCATCAACTGTTTTCTTGGTTTTCTCAACACAACTCTTGTGATGATGACATTTGGAACGTAGCTATTGAAAGTGCCATTTTGGCCAATGATGCAGAGGCTGAGAATCTCGATGTTGTCCCTGATCCAGAAGAGGAACCGAATGAGTATGGCATTCTCCCAGGTGAAATGCGAACCATTCGAAATCAACTTGATCTCATTCATAGAAACTTAGGACATCCAGGACATGAAACGTTCCTCAAGCTTTTGAAGGATGCCGGAGTCAAGGACAAAGTCATGCAAGTCGCAAGAGATTACTCATGCCCTGTTTGTTTGCAACGAGGCAGGAGAGCTCCTTCACGTCCTTCCATAGTTCCTAAAGCTTACAACAAATGGGAATGCCTGAGTGTTGATACTTTTTGGCGGCACACCCCGAAAGAAGCTCTGAAACCCGGCGAGAAGCCAAAGCATGCAATAGGACTTAGCATGATGGATGAAGCTACTGATTTCCACACTGCGGTTATCATTAGGAGTGGTGATGAATCTTTTCGAAATATTTCCGCGATTGATTTTCAGAATGCTTTATCCAGAGGTTGGCTTCACCATTTTCCGGCACCGTCCATTTTGAGATACGACGAAGAGGGTTTCATGAGGAGTCTCAACTCAATCGAATGGTTGGAAGCTTTTGGCATGAAACTTGAACCCATTGCGGCTGAAAGTGCTTGGCAAGGGGGGAAACATAGTAAACACCTCCAAACGATGAAGGAGCAAATGAATCATATGATCATGGAGCTGCCCACGTTTCCCATTGAACACATTCTTGCTCTATACTCTCAGTGCGAAGAACAACATGCATAATGTCAGAGGTTATAGTCCTAACCAGTGGGCTTTTGGCCAAAACCACTCCAGAATTGCCTCTTTCCTTGAACATGCCGAGAATGTTCCCAATCGCATTAGCCGAGAGCAACCAACTTTTGAGGAACAAGTGCAGGCTGAGTACAAAGCCAGAAAGCTGTTCCTACAGGTTGACTCACGAAAGCGAATCTCCAAGGCCCTTCATTCGATTCAAAAGGACGGCCGTTCAGAGAGTATCATGTGGGGGAACTGGTTTACTACTTCAGGAAAGGCATAAAGGAAGGTAGCAGGTATGGTGGTCATTGGTATGGTCCGGCACGTGTTCTCACTCATGAAAAGACTAGCAGCACGGAAGACAATCTTCACAGTGGTTCCATTGTTTGGTTGGCACATGCTGGTAGGATCATTCGTTGCTCACCCGAACAAATCAGATTGTGCGCACATGACTTGAGACATTTGGACAGAGAAATCAACGGACCTCAGGACTTTCATTCCATGCTTGAGCAGATTTCCAATCAACAAAGGTATCTCGATCTAAGTAAACAAGATGTCACTGGCATTTTTCCGGAACCATGTCCACCTGAAGAAGTGCCGCACTTTAGAGCTTTTGGCAAAACTGCCCTCGAGAAAGTGCAGCGTGCGTCCAGTGCCACAGATCCCGGTGTTTCAACCTCTCCCCATGGCGAAGTTGACCCTCAAGGAGTTGATGAATCTCAAGACGGCAGAGAATCAGATCGATTACTCGAAGAAGACTCTGGAGGACATGCACGAAGTCGTGCTGATGGCGGGAACCAAGCACAAAGGCAAGCAGTTCCAGGAGATCTTCAAGGACGACGGCTACAACACATGGGTAGCCGATCATGTGAAGGAAGATCCTCGCAGCCAGCAGGGAGTGGAGCTTTACGCGTACTACCTGCGCAGCCGCCTGGAAGCCGAGATTCCCGGAGAAGTGCAACAGGAGAAGAAAGAGTCGAAGAAAGAGAATCGCAAAGGAAAAGACCGTCCTCAACCAGTGTCGAAACCTACCAAAGAGAGCATCGAGGCCTTGGGGTCAGACCTCCTGGAGACACCGGCAGAGATGGACGAGTCGGAGAGTCAATGGACCCAGGTGAGCCACTTGGAGGAGAACATGGCGCAGATGGGAGACCGACTCCACACGTTGGAGCACATGCTGGGTCAGATGATGGGATACCTGCAGCAGACGGAACAGGCTCGCATCGGCGCTCAGGCCGCAGCCCCCCCCTGCATTGGACAATGCACTTTTCCATGTGAGTGAGGATGAGCCGTCATCACAGCATGATGGAATCATTGGTGAGTATGTGCAGTATGTTGACCAGCTAGATGTCATTGAAATTGAATTGAATTTAGCTCCTAGGGATGTTCATAGGAAGAAGAACATTTGGATGGTCAACGCAAAGGCTAGAAAAGGTGCTGAAGTGTGCTTCCGCAAACTGAACAAAGGTGAACAAGAGGAATTTGTTGGTGCTATGAAGAATGAAGTTGAATCTTTCATTTCCTCGGAAGCTGTTCAGATATGTTCCGCTCGTGGCATTGATCCGAACCGTGTCATGCAGATGCGATGGGTGCTGGTATGGAAACCTGTCTTGAATGATCAGGGTCATCAAACGGGTAGGAAACCCAAAGCTCGCCTGATTGTGAAAGGATTTCAAGATCCTAGGTTGACTTATTTGCCACGTGAATCACCCACACTTTCCACCCTAGGTCGAAACATGTTGCTTTCACATTGTGCAAGGAACAGATTCCCACTTTCAGCAGGCGACATCAAGACAGCTTTCTTGCAGGGAAGCCATTCCGAATTGAAGGACGAAGTGTTTGGCTTGCCACCTCCCGAAGTCCGCGACATGTTACACATGAAGGAACATGAAATTCTTCGAATCTCCAAAGCTATTTACGGTTTATTGAATGCTCCCAAACAATGGTATGAATCTTTGAATCAATTTCTTTTGAGTGATGGTTGGATTCAACATTCTTTGGACAAATGTTTGTATAAGTGGGTTCATGAAGGTGTTGTTGTTGGTGTTATTGGTGTTCATGTAGATGATATCATTTGCGGCGGCCTCGGGAAGTCATATGAACTGGCAATCGAACGTCTGCGACAACGGTTTTCTTTTGGGGCTTGGCATGAGGCTTCTCAACATCCTATCAATTACTGTGGTATTGAAATCAAACAAAACAAGGATGGAAGTATTTATTTGTCTCAAGAAAGATTTGCTTTGTCTGTTGAGGAAATTGTTTTGACAAAGGAAAGAAAAGAAGATCCTCAGGCTGAAGTCACAAGAGAAGAAAAGAAGAGCATGAGGCAAACTCTTGGAGCTCTTAGCTGGCGTGCCACGCAGAGTGCCCCATGGTTACTGGCACCGACGTCGTTGCTCCAGGGCACTGTGGAAACTGGGACAGTGAGTGACCTTTTGTCAATCAACAAACTTGTTCGTTTACAAAGAAAATATTCTGATCGTGGTCGAATCGTGGTTTGTATTTTCCCGTTATTGATGGAGATGCTACTATTGTTACTTTTACTGATGCTTCTTGGGCTACTCGTGTTGATGGTTCTTCGCAAGGTGGCCAGATAACTATCTTGGCACCGAAAGGTATTCTTAGTGGTCAAAAGGTTCCTTTTACTGTTTTGGGATGGTCCAGTAGACGGTTGAAACGTGTTGCCAGATCCAGTACCAGTGCCGAAGCACAGATGAGTGCGAATGCTCTCGATTTCCACGAGTTCGCAAAGCTGGGTTGGCATGATTTACAATGTGATCACAAGTTGGACCTGCGATGTTCTGATGACATGTTGAGTTCTTTTGAAAGTGGTCTCATTGTTGATGCTAGAAACATCTTTGACGGACTTTCCAGAGTTGAAAGCTCAGGGTTACAAATGGAGGAGAAAAGGACTGCCATCGAACTCCTTGCCATAAAGGAAAGATTAGGTCAAGCTAGAGTGACTTTGAAGTGGGTTGATGGAGAACAGGAATTAGCTGATGGACTTACTAAAGCTGGAAGTCACGAACCTCTTCTTAGAACCTTGCATCAAGGATGGTGTCGTATAGTCTATGATCCAAAGTTCCAGTCTGCTCGGAAGAAAAGGGCTATGAGATACCAACTCTTTGTTGATGAAAATTGGATGCATTGTCTATGGTCACTTGACACTTGAGCAAAACAAAATTTTAGACCGATGATAATCTGATGACTTTCGTCGACCCGGTCTTTGCTCAGTGTCTATCTGATCTTTCGATCCGCCGCTCTCAAGCAAGCGGACTCGCCCTTTTGGGGTACCAGCGCTGCGATCAGTTCCAAAAGGGGACGCTCATCGTGTGCGCTCTCAGTTGTTTTCCAGGTGTGTTTGTGGCTGGGGGTCTTAGTGGCTGGGTATCTTAGAACCATACCTATCAGCTTCGCAGGGGGTAATAGAGTACCAGTACCACCGTGACCACCGTGACTAGGGCCAACCTTGCCTATTGATATCCTATTTATCTGAGTATTCCTGTGACAGCATGTCTGGTTCATGGCTAAGCTATTGTACGTCATCATCTGCACTAGGACGGAAAATGACAGAAGACTGCCCCAATCCAGCAGCACTTCAAACATCCGTGCGGGTACCCAGGTTTCAAGCCCAATATCCCGTTGCCCGATGTCTGCAGCGGCTCCTTGCCCATGAGTGGTACCGGAAACGGCGTAGGTGCGAGGCCATGCTTCTGAATGAAGGGTCGTGGATCAGGGAACTTCAAGGTGAAGTCCCATTTCTCTGCGAGGCGCAATTTGTAGCCTCGGTACCACACAGGTTGTCATGGCAAACCACTCATCCCCAACAACCAGGTGGTGCATCGCAGAGGGCAAAACAGTTTGCGTGACCCATTACAAAACTATTTTGTAAGATCTATAGCTTCAAATCGAAATCACCTCCCAGCCAACAAGGCTAATGTGACCTACAAAGAGAACATGGCGGCTGTACAGAAGCCAAAAATGTGAAGGGACAGGATTCCCGGTGGCGCAGCCAGTGATGCACTCTTTGGGAACGAAGTCACAGTTCACGGAACAAGCAATTTGCTCAATCTCTTACAAGGAAAACAGCAAGCTACTACAAG
>VSDK01014928.1:401428-421461 GCA_009767595.1 Symbiodinium kawagutii
CTGCCTGTGAATCTGACAGTGGATCAAATCATCACTGCTCATAACCCCCCTGCCAAGATGATTGCCCGAACTGCCGAATTCCTTACCTGAACAGATTGGTTCACCAAAAATGGTCCAGAATGACTAGTTCCCCATCAGAATTTGCCAATTCACTTCCCAAATTTCTTAGCTCCCGACATTTCCCAACCAAATCCATAGCTAAATAATTATGCTAATTCCCTGCCAAATCTCTAAATCTTGCCAATTTCCCTTTTAGTGCATGCATCAACCTCCAGCTGGTGCGGTGTATGAATGAAACCTCACAGGCAAACTATGGACATCTCTGGATCACACCCGATCCGTTGGTTGGATCGTTTGGATCCATGAAAAAGGCACAGCCAAGCCATTTTCAGCTTCCACTTTCCAGTCCAGTTCGCTAAACTTCTGAAAAGTTCAAGCTCGGATCACAGCAAAGTGGCACCGACAGATATCCAAATTCTGAAAGATTGTGGCATTCAAATGCATTGAAGTCAATTTCAGCTCCATCTAATCATCTATACATACTTTTTTTTCAGATACTTCCCCATCAGCTTGGCTCTATACCGCATCAACTATTTGATGCGGAGTGCAAAGCTCAGCGGCTGCAGCAAGGCATAGGAGAGAAGACATCTCCAATGATTTGCTGGAAGGAGTTGGCACTTTCTCTTTAAGAATATGCTGACACCTTCCAGCACATCATTGGAGATCTTTTCACGAAACGATACTCTCATGGCTGTGGGTCAAAACCTTGTACCCCTGGTTCCCCTATCATTAATCATTGTTTCCCTTATTATTGTTGGTTATTATCCCCCATCATTGGTTGCTTAATATTGACCCATAGCCTCATTTTGTGATTGTTGCTTCCAAATGTCAAAGGCCTCACGGACGGTCCAACCCATCGAGCGTTAAAGGCCATGTGCGAAAGGCAGCAACACATTGATCGAATCCAAGAGCGACAAGCAAACATTCCGCATGACAGCCGTCTGCTGCTTGGATTCGACATCGATCTCGACCCAGTTCGGTTCCCGGATGGCCCGCCGCCTGAAGCCCTACGACTGCGCAAAACCGGGAGGATGCCCGCGAGCTGCCTTCGTTGAGCTGTCGCTGGTTGCCTCATTTTCCATTGCGACCACTGAATTGAGCCGCCTTAGTGGTAATGACAGGTGATGGTCCCAGGAACTCATTGCGTGTCCAGCACTCGCACTTCAGGTTCGATGCAATATGATGCAATGAGTTCCCCGAGAATACACAACTTGATCTTTTTAGATGTCGTATACTGTGACTTCTGCCTCAAGCTGGAGGACACTTTCGGATCCAATTGAGCCATTCTATAAGGTAAGGATCGTCACTGCCTGGCAGTTTGGAGCAGTCAACACCATAGCCAAATTAGTCAATACTTGGGGTAATCATCCTACAGAGTGGTATCCCCTACATGTACTTAGCTAATTTGGTTTATAACTAGGGTAACTAGGGTGGCTACTACTCATGGTATAGTTCAATGGCTTATTAACCCACGTATAACTGGAGGTACCACTCTGTAGGCATGGAAAAAAACTCCACTAGGAACTCCTTCAGTTCTCAAACTATTCAAGTTGCCTTGGTCACCCATGGCGTCCTCGCCTCTGCTTGAGCATGATCCACCATCCGCTGCCCTGGCAGGAAATGCTGAGATTGGTAAGCCTTACTTGCTTAGCTGGTACTGATTGAACGGCCCTTCACCGATGAATGGTGATTCGTCGGGTAGCGGTTGATTACTTGTTGATTGCTAGTTCACAATGGCTGATTTAGGTTTATAATCGTTGATGGTGGATAATGATTTTTGGAGATCGCGAGCAACAAGAGCGAGCCACTTCTAGTAGTAGATTTGTCGGGCAGCACCCTAGCTCATCCCCAGAGCGAGCCACTTCTTGTTGACACTGCTGCTTGCTGCATGCTTGGATTCCTAGTTCAAGGACTTTCAAGAACCTCACATTGTAAACCAGTCAGGGGCTAGCAGCGCCCAACAAAAACGAAGGCAGTGGTCATTGCCAACAATGGTTATTCTAATAACGGCTGTTCAATAACCAACTATATAGCGGTAATCAGCTAGCTGATAAATACAATTGCCGTGTTGCTTAACATCTGTTGGCTTCTTCGGATTTTCTGCCACCCCTAAAAAGGAAACCAGATGATCAATCACCTGACTGTCTGTGTGCATCCAAGATGGCTCCCCACATGCTATCATTGATAGCCGGTGATGGATAGTTAAAAATTGCTGATTGATGGTTAACAATGGTTGATGAATGGTTGAGAATGCCGAACAATGGCCAATCTGGCTTTTGGAAAAGTTTGCGTTGAGCACGTACTAGGTGTCGATTGAGTTTCTGGGATTCTGATGCCATCACTAGCTCAGTCTTGATGATACTTCCACATGCATCTTCCTGACCAACTGCAACGATCAAGAGCGATTAGTAACAGCAATCATGACCAGAAACTATGATAGAGTTTACTCATGATTACTAACTAAGCAGAATATTCCGGAATCATTGGTGCAATTGATAATGATCAAGAGCCAGCAATACATCATGTCCACCAAGTGAGTAACGAGTCAAGTTGGCATTCACAAAACTATGCAACTGTGCCTGGTGTTTCGCCACCCCGAAAAGATGCATGGTGGTTGCCCCTCGATAGATAGCTCTCCCCCCGTCACGGGTTCGCACCAAATTTCTCGACGATGATGCGACGGAGCTCCTCCGGTTTGCCCCCCCACCAGGGTCCATGCAACGGAGAGCATCTGCGAAGTTCACCATCCAACAACAATCATTGAGTATTCACTAATATGACTATTCATTCACTATGAACCAGCATTAATCATTAACTATCATCAATAATAAAAGTATAATGAACAATTATTAATTATCATTGAGTATTCATTGTTCATCACCAAGCATCCATGAATCATCATTTACATCCATATCCACTTACCATGGATAGACCAACTGATGGTTTCATCAGTTCAAAACACAATTTGGGATAGAAAATGCAAGTACTTCAGTTCAGTGCTTGATTTCCAAAAATAGCTGATTCCAACGACAGCACGCAGTGCACCTATGGCTGTGGGTCAAGGGCCCTGGTACTCCAGGCCAACATTCATTCATTGTTTGAACCTTTATCAGCTATTCATCGCCCCCATAACCTGCATTGCTCGGACGATGATGGCCTACGTGGCCTACCAAGAAAATCCCACCACAATAGTTTCTGCTGAGATACCCCAGCCCCACCAGGTTTTGATAGGTGGTAATTAATTTCTTCTTGTATTAGCTACATTCACCACAAACCATAAATGAACCCCTGTAAATGAATCAGGCTTGATCATCGTCAACCATTCCAAACCAAATCAATTAACCACGATAATAAACCATGATGAAAAACCCTTCTTATAAACATTGGCGTACCACAATTGACCATCAGCATCAACGAGCTCCCTCTGATAGCCATCCCGAGTCGTCATTTGAGCACCTTGGATATCCCAACAACACACGGGTCCCGTGGTGCGTCCATAGCCATGCACAGGTCACTGATTGCCCTGCGCCGTTCCATCCTTCTTGTCTCCGTCACGGCATCGCCGCAGGGCTAGCAGAACCCCGGCCTGAAGGCGGCCATGCGGAGATGGTCTAGGCTTGGCTGCGGGTGCCCCCCGGTAGCAGTGGCTGCTTACATGACCCTTTCCGAGTCGAACTGGAGGGACCGTCGCCTACCCTTGGTGGGGATTATTGGGAAGATCCATAGCCGTATGGTTGTTGGCAATCAATAGTTACTGTATGAATCCAATATACAGTAGTTAAATAATGTCAAAAGACCATGCTCAATTCAATTGATGATGTTGACTAGTCAATGGCGAACGATGCTTAACTAGGGTTAGCTCATTCCTGATGATTGATAAAATCATGAAAGATCCAGCTGTTGATGAACCGTTGGTTTGCCACAGCGGGTGATATACCATTACTGGTTGGTGGTTGAACCACCCCTATGAAAAATATTAGTCAACCAACAATTTGTTAATAACTACTAGGGAAAATAATCAAAATGTTTAAAACCACCAGGACAGCTTGCAGTCAACGGCATCCCCCCAGCAGCGCGTGAGTTTAAAACCACCAACCAGATCAAATAGCGGAGTGGCTTATTGATATGGGCAAGCCATTACGAATACCTGAGTGCCACCAGCAGTGCTGATCTATTCTCCCTGGTACAACCAATTCATTGGTACAGTCTTGCACAGGCTGGGTGGTTGTACTGCGACATCGAGCACTACATATTTGATTGGTCGCCAGATGAAACGTGCTGCAGTAGTGGTATACTGCTGTATACCATGAGACGCACCTGGATATTGGTGGTGCTTATATTGGTGAAATAAGCACTTCATCTGCGCTTGCCACGCTAACTTGACATTCCAGGAATGTGATCCAGGTCTTTTGACTTGAAATTGCGCTGTTGAAACCACCTTCGGTGCTCACAATCCTCTAAACTGCAATGAGATTGGCATGTACAAAGGACAAAGCGACGTAAGTTTTGAACTGCTGTAAGTCAAAAGTATGTGTGTGTTATAATAAACCGTTGGCAAAACACCGACCCAAATGACAATGAAATTACATCGAACTAAAATTGAAGGACTATAACCTTTGGGGAACAAAATGATCAACAATCATGAAGATGCAGTATGTAAAACATAATGAGTCCCGATGAATGGAATTACAATGAAACTGAAATAAAGTACGGGAAAAAGTAACAGATCATGATAAAGAGAAATAATAGTATAATAAACCATGATAAACTGTAGTGACATCGCAGTTGCAGCAACAATGTCGCAAGAAAATTGCTAAAAAAAAGAGGTAAAACCATGGTGAAACTACAGTACAGCAAGCCAAGGACAAATTTCCAGTAACTCGTTGAGAAAACATGATGAAATGATGATGATCCATGATACATAAGCTTTTCATCAGGACCTACGACATATTTATGAGCATCGCATATATACAATACATGCATGTATCCGATCCATGACATGAACTTGAGACAACCCGCCTCTCTCATGTCATGGCTGGCAATCTGAACGTTACTCCGGGCTCCCTGGCGTCTATGGCATCAGCATGGTCTTTCAACCGCTTCTTGGCTGCCTGGCGTCAGGAGCCAAAGGTTGGAAGCAAACACTGGCTGTAATCTGAAGGTGTAGATAGCTAGATAGATGCATGGATAAATAGATAGATAGATAGGTAGGTAGGTAGGTAGATAGATAGATACAGGGGTATACAAAAGCAATTAAAATCCACATGTTTACATCGCTACATACATTTATTGAAGTGTGATTGCAGACATGAATGAATGAATGAACGAACACACAAAGAAAGGTATCAGGAATGGATGGAGGATGATGGATGGATAAATGGATGAATAAATGAAGGGATGAATGGATGGATGGATGGATGAATGGATGGATGAATGGATGAATGGACGGATGGATGAATTGACGGGTGTATGGATGGACTCATTTGCATATTTCTGCTGCTTGCATGTTTTGGGTGAAAGCTGCTCAAGGCTAGCGATCCTTGCGAGCTCCCCTGGGCCCTGGATCTGTAGATTTCCTGTCGACTTGAACTTGAAAGTCGAGTGTGCAGAAAGGGCTCTGTAGCACTGCGCGTTGATGGTTTTTGTCAACCACCAACTTTGGTAATATCATTTGAATCCTGATTCCACAAAAAATAAGGAGCTTGAAAGGGTTCTGAACCACCATCAACATTCATCAACCATCACGGTGAACAATCACCATCTGAATTCTGAACCATGGGATGGTTCTTTGATGTTCTTTGTAACTTTTGGGAGTAGCTCGCTCGTACTCCAATATAGAAATCATTACAAAAAACATGGGTGTGATCATTTTGACAGCCATGGATTTTGCGCTTGTTGCTGGTCTCAACTGCTCCAACACGCAGCTCATCATGGTCCGCAGTACTTTCAATCAATATAGTTCCTGCATTTTTGCGCGCGTTCCGATTTTGAGGATCATATCGAATTCAAACATCATGGTCTTCCTCGTTGAAATGCACCTTCTTGGATGGAGGTTCCCCAAAGGATCTGCTCAACCTGAACCTGTCAGAAGGGCACGGCCACCTTCACGTTGCCGCTTTGCACGATGATCCAAAGGCTGAGGTCCTGGGGGCAGGTCAAGCTGTCGGCCCTGTTCATCACCTTGGAAACTCCAGGACCTCATCTGCCCTTTGGAAAGTTGGGAGGTCAAATTGGGTCCGCTAAGGGGTGGAAATTCAGATGTGTTTCAACACGTCCGAACTGTTGATATCCAATGATCCCAATGGATTCACAGAACTTTATGTGAATGGCAAGTGAATTCAGTTTAGAGCGAAGGATGGATTGTGACTCGTAACTAAAATCCCAATGATCCCAATGGATTGACGCAACTGAGAACAGCCTCGATGCGCGACTCACGGGGCGGCCTGGAGGCCGGCCCTACATCTTGCACCATGTCCAGCGGCGCTGCAAGCCCCACGCCATGGGAGTAGTAAGTCACTATCATATTCAACCAACAACGGGTCATTGAGTGGTTCAACGCTTTTTTCAGGTTGTTGGTTACAGGTTGTACCAATTTGTTGGTTATACCAGGGTTGTACTAAGGTTAATGGTTTGTTGGTTTTATTCATTTGTAGCTTTGAAAAAGTGGTAAAACAAATTGCTCAACTTCCAGTTGCTTACAGTTTTACCAACGGTTATTGGTTGTTGATACACCTGTTGTTACTACCAGTTGTTACTCGTTGTGACTACCAGTTGTTTCTATACCACCTGTTGGCACTGGGCAGCTCACCATTTTCACGACCACGACCACGGACCACCTGTGGATTCCTCAGCTCGGAGTCGTCCTTCAAGGTTTTCAGCTGAGAGGAACATTCCCCACGGTGCACAGCTGCCAGGAACTTGCCCTGCGGATGCATGGTCACTGGATGTGGTGTACCCGTGAGTCACAGGGCTTGCACCTTGCGGGTAAGGGTTATGTGTTGGTGCTTCGATGTGCTTAGTTTGTGTGCTTAACAATGACCACTTGCCATGATTGCACATCTAACCAAGCTAACCTATGGTTAGTTTAGGCTATGTGCCAACAATCATTCTTGCTGCTTGGTGGTGATTCTTTAGCCCTGGGATTACTGATAAGTATTTTCCCCTTGATTGGCATACTAGATGAAAAATGATTCGCGCTAATCAGTGGTCATTAGCAACACACCTCCCCATCACTGCTTGATCAGCCCATACTATCAGTTTCTCACCAATTATCAACCATCAATCAACCATTCGAGACCATGAAACAACCATTCTTAATCACTAATTGCGCAATAGTCACGAGTAATCAACCACTGTACCCATGTTTAACCAGCAATATTCTGGTTGGTGGTTAAACCACAACCACCCCTCTGCAAAGTCCATCCACCATCCCAGATGTAGCTGGGAAAATAAATAGCATTTAAAACCACCAACCGGTAGTTGTTTAACCATTTTTGTTGCTTAGCATCCCGTACATTAACCACTATAATCCCCTAGAAAACATGTTAAACATGTTGAAAACCACCAACGACAATAGCTGGTTATAACCCCCCAACCTATTCATGGTTAATCATAACCCCTATTACTGTAATAACCCCCATAGGTTATAATTCCAACCAATAGCTGGTTATAAACTGCTATTGGAAACCAACCAATAGCTGGTTATAACCCCATAAAACCTGTTGAAACTGCTATAGCTTGGTTGGTTTCCAATAGCTGGTTATACCCCCATAGCTTTTTTTGGAAACCAACAACAGCAGCCCATTGGTTTCCAAAACAACGGTGGGCACGGCGTCACCAGGGCACCTCAATGTCGTGTCGCAGCTCTACATCTGAGATCTGCCGTAGGGATGCAAGCGCCTGGCGAGGGGCGAAGCCCCTGGGAAGGGTCAGTCACCGCGAGAAGCTTAGGGAAACTGTGGGAATTTATAGGAAAAGATATGTTTTAACAGGAAAACACATAGGGTTCATGGTTAGTTGATTGGTGGTTGGTTGATGATTGATGGTTATGGTTGATTAATGATTGATGCATGGTTGATTTTTCGTTGGTTTGTTGGTTGATTCATGGTTTCTTGACTGCTACCAAATATTGAGGATGATTGATGGCTACTTGGTGGCTGATGATCGAAGGTTGATGAATAGCTGAACAATTACTGATAGTTGATTTTGATTGATGGTTCACTGTAATTGGAATAGTAGTTGATACATGGTTACTGTTTCACAATGATTGGTTGAAGGTTAATAAAGGTTGATAATGGTTCATAGTGAGCAAAAGTAGTTGATGAAGTGAGTGGTGAATCACGGTTCCCAGTGGTTGAGTACTGTCTAATGGTTGTGAGTATCGGTGGTTGATTACTGTCAATGGTTGATTGATGTCTATAGTGGTGAATAATAACAGTGTATGTTGAGTAATTCATGGTTGGTGTTGTTGAGTACTGAGCAATACTTCTTCACAATGGTGAATAACAATGATTAATTAAGATTCATGGTTGATAGCAGTTCACCCTGGCTGATCACGCTTGACGATGCTCGATGATGGATGAACGATGACGCCAACCCATCGATTGATGATGGTTGTTCATAGCACTTCATCATCGCTAAAGCCTGGTGATTCACATCCAAATGGGCTGGTTTATTATCGTATGGATCTAACATTACCATCAAAAAATGATGCGGACTTTGAGAAAGCCTTATCATGAAGCATTTGGTTGATGATGGTCTGGAACTGTCTGGAATCTAAATGACAAATAATGACGATAGGACGATAGGTTGAGAATGAGGATGGTGACGATGATGATGGTTGCCCGCTCCACCATGTGCCGCTGTTGAACGTCCAAAAGAGTCACAGAATGAACAGCCTGCACCAGGACCATTTTGGAAGGGGCTGCGGCTGCCGTCAAGGCACACAGAAGTACATACAAGCTGCTCAGATCCTTGAAAAATCCAAGTACGGACTACCGGACTAAGCCGAGAACTTCTGAACAAAATAGGAAGAAAAGAGCTTTGTTCCTTGGGGTCCATCCAAGCAATGTAAAGCTCTCAGACATAATCTATCCCACTCTGCCCGCCTGTCGGTCTACCGTTGCACCCAGAGACAGAAGAGCATTGACCGCAGTGATCTGGCGCGTCGACAGTTCAGTAGAGGTCCAGCGCATCAACAGATGTTTCACAGGATCACTAAGGATGCCTAGGACTTGCCAACCGAAAGCACTCAGGACTGACCGGTGATGTTGGTCGAGTCCTTCAGCTAAACTCAGACCTCGGATCATTGAGGGAGCCGGTTCTAGTGTAAAATCCTCATTAACGCAGTTCGCTGCCTGACTTTGAAGGACCCGGAGATTCGCTCATGATCGCCATAAAATGGCTCCAACCCTATGCGCCACTGACCATTCCAAGAATCAATCGAGCAATCCATGGTGACATATCGACAACGACGCATTTTGTGATGTTGCAGGGTTGGTTGCAACGCATCCGCAAATCACAAATCTGACAGGCTTGCATTGCGACCACGCACCGCCAGGGAGAGGGGCTTCCTCAGCAGGACATAGCAGGACAAGCTTTCAGTAGGGATGGATTTTTGCAAGTCCCCACACACTTTGGAGACCATTCAGTTGCAATATGTTTGCAGATGCTCTACAAAGATTCAAGGGATGCAAGAGAACATTCAGTACTGCAAGCTGGAGTTTTGCTAAAACCTTACAACCTAAAATACAAATTAAAAGCTCGACTAATGAACTACCATCTGTTCTGCAATCAAATCTGAGACTCCCAACTCAAAGCCCGCTTGATTTGGGTCCGCACTGTACTCCACCGCCTATGCGAGAGAAAAAATTGTGTTTCTGTGTGTGTGTGTGCGTCAAATTCCTCCCCTTAAGAGAATGTTCAACCAGCCGAGATTGGATGTTCGTTGAAGTCATTTTTGGCATCAATGAAACTGGGCCCACCATGAAAACGGTCACCGTTCAGAATCGACGACTGGAATGCTCCAGAGCGGAGCCTATTCAGCGCAATGCTGTATCCCTTGCCCCACAGCAGTTGAAAGCTGTATGGTGGTTCCTTAAAATACGGGTACCCGAAAATCTTCCAACATCAATCATTTGTAGTAATAAACCATCCATTGTTGGGTTCCCGCCAATTTTCAGAAGGCTCCGTATACCAAAAACACACCGGTCATCCTGTATTGGGACTGACGGTATTCCTATCGTCGATGCCAATCCGAAGCAAGAAATACCAGATGTTTTTTTTGCCTCATGGTTGTTCCTCAAAATAGGGGACCGAAAAAAATGTTTGGTATGTTACTATGAGTGATTATATAATACTGGATGATTTAGAGGTACCCCCATTTTGAGAAACCACCACATCACCAGTCAACCAAAATAGATTTGACAAGCAATCGGCAAAACAGGAGTGAACTTTTTGCTACTGCCAGGCTGGCTCAGCAGTTTGAGTGCTCCAGTGCAGGCCGCCAATTTTTGACCAACGCCTTCAATGAAGATCTTTGCTGATACTGGGGAGAGTGCATCCCTGCCGCATCTCGATCAATCATAAACAAAAGAACAGCCAGTGAACATCTCCATTTTGAGGAAAGCTATTGCAACAATCAAACTCGCAGCTAGACATGGCCAGTGTCCATGCTGCGAAGCCCTAGACTGCCCCCCCGTGGGCCGCTGCCGCTGCCTTTTTGATGGCGAACTCCAACTGCTTCGGATCCGCAAATCTGCAGCAACGGGGTCCAAGGCTCCACTTCTACTGCCAAAGAATCGACTGAAAATGAGATACTGTTCATCAACTCTGCTTGCTGTCTATTTGCCTAGTCATGAGGCATACAGGTACGATGGCTTCACCTACTTCAGCGGTGATTTCCTGGGAAAGACTGGTGTTTCCATTCTATGCCTACCATCGATGGATGATTTGTCTTTTGGCCCCAGCCAAGAATATGAGTCATTCCAGCCAGCCATCTTACCAAACATCCCTCTCATTGTCAAAAAAAGGAAGAAAAACACAAATGTTTGCAACTAGCCAGCAACTCTTCGCTGTTGCCGATCAATGGCGAACCATACTTGAATTTTAGCCATAATAATCATAATAATAATAATAATAATAACAATAGTATATCAAACTTACTGGTTAATATGCAACTATTAGCCCTACATTACAGCCATTAGCCACAACGAACCACTACTAGCAGCTAGTTTACTTTGAAAATTAGTAGACTCGACTGACCACCATTTGGCGTGAACTACCATGGTTTACTCTTACAGTACTAGAACCACTACTTACCAGTATTTACCATTCTAAGCTACTAAATGTCTCATGGCTTCAGCATTAATCATCATCGACCAGATATCAAAAAGCATGTCCTTGGGCCAAAGTGACATAGATGTGTAGAACCACCAAAGGAAAAATATCTAAACATGGCCGTTGTCCACATCTGTGGTAGTTTGAGCCAGGGCAAGTATGGTCGTTGACCACCACTACTTGGATGATCAGTCCACTTTGTTATAGCAAAGTAACCATGGTCAGGAGCTACCATAAGCAGATTACACGGTTTATCAATGGATTACAACCGTGGTTACTAACTATTACCTACTAAGTGGGATAATAATTTACCCATATCAACCTCGTCAACCATCATTCAGCAACCATCAACCAACCATTCACCAACCATTAATCAACCACCAATCAACCATTAATCAACCATCAACCACCATCAACCAACCATTAATCAACCATCAACCAACCATTAACCAACCATTAACCATCATGAACCAGCCTTAACCCCCCAGCATCAAACACACCCACCGCATGGAAGCCCCGCCTGTTTAAGGCCAGCAGATCCAGGCAGTTGCGAGGCGCGTCATCGTAGTCGGTGCTGAAGCGAGACCCACCGGGCCGGCCCATCTGGCGCGACGATTGGGAGCTGTTGGAAGGTTGCAGAAATGCCAAAAAATGCCATGTTTCAACTTCATTAACCATTAACCATTGGATGCTAGAAGGACCAATCAAAATTAACCAACTACTCAACCAACCATTTGGCGTGTGGTCAAAATGTTTGTTCCCAGAAATGACGTTAAAGACTCATTTAGGTGGGGGCCCGCTGCTTGGCGTAATTGTTTGTGGAGACCCTTCAAAATTTTGAGAAAAACTATCTCATGTAAAGATTTGGTGCAATACACACTACCACGGGACTTTTGCAATCTTTTTTTTCACTCGTCTGAAGGTGAGTATCACTGTCTTTGCATAATGAGTTGCTAAAAAGGGAATTCCGAAATGCAACAAGCTGTAACATGGATGGTGATCTAAGGAGATGTCCTCTGAACACCCAGAAATGTAACTTTTGCTAGCGCCGTGCTAGCGCCACGCTAGCGCGAAATCGCGACTTCATTTTGGAAAAATGGATCACGGAATCATTTTTTCCCAGTAGATCAGTTTGCTAGCGCGGTGCTAGCGCTGCACAAGCGCCTAGCTGGTGTTTTGCTGCATTTAGCTGGGGGCCCGCCACTTACCATTTGTTAATAACTACTAGGGAAAATAAAAAATGTTTGAAACCACCAATCAGCCATGTTTCATCATTTTCCAGGACAAACGGCATGGTGGGAAGGGTGATGCTTCAAAGATTTGCCGCTGAAAAATCCAGGACAAATGCCATGCTTCATCATTGGTAAATCAGTCAATCAGCACAGTTGTTTCATCATTGGTAAATCAGTCAGTCATAGTGCAACCATAGTCATGCCATAGTTTAACCACGATGCAACCAGCAAGAGCCCTCATTGACCATGTTTGGGGAGGCGTACCATGTCCACAGCTCGTAAGTGGTCACAATTCCCATGCTTTCTAGGGCTTGGTTCAGCTACCTATCGGGCGTAGCTAACCATGGTGAACTGACCCTGGTCGCTGCACATCCAAGAAGGGCGAATATTGGCGAAGAATGGTGCAGAATGGTTCCCGGAACCTTGTGTTACCTTCCGATGCCAACAGTGCCGGAACCTCCCTTCTGGAACCTGGCACCTGCATGCACCTGCACTGGAACACAATGGAGCTTCTCTGCGCTGAAGACCCTATAAGCTTACTGGGAAAAAAGCCCACAAAGCCCAAGATGGGGGGTTGTAAGAAAGAGGCTAGGATCCACCAAAATATACCGAAATTCTTATACATCCAGCAAAGGTGTGTACCGGAGCTGCAACTTGGGTGATGTTTCACCACAAACGAAGCCATTCTTCAGCGTGAATGCTGATGTATCGGACTAAGAATGGAGATTCCGAACAAAGAGGAGCTGTGACCAGGGTTAGTTCACCAATTCTGTGACCAGGAGCTGTGACTACCAAAAAATTCACACATCAAAGCAGCAATGGACCAGAACAAATTGCCAGAAAAGGCTCTTTTGCGCCAACCAAAACCCCGGGCCTGGGGACCAACAACAATGTTCTCCTAGAAATCCTGAAAAACTGCCGGTTCCAGGTAGGTGTTGAGTCTTCCGGATCCGAAAATACCGTGCGTCTTCATGAATGAGGAAAGGGTCTTTTTAGAAAGTATCAACTGGAAGTTCGTCTCCGTCCGAAAGTTGGGATTCCCAGAGTCAGTGTCCTCAAGCGGATTCTTGAATTCCATTGAATTCCTCGATGAGGATTCTGACCGGAAATCCTATATGATTTGCTTTGGGGGGGTTTTGGAGGTAATTCGAGTTTAATGGGCGATCGTGGACCGGACCGCGTACAACAACGCCAAAATCTTTCCCAACCTCTTCGTCATCGCTTCTGTCCTCGTCAGCCTCGTGCCAGGGTCCGCAGATTGCCAACAAGAATTGTTTTCCTCGTTGATTCACAGGGTTCTTACGGTCAGCAGAACCCAAAGAATCAACCGAGATAACCCGTGGGAATCCTCAATGCAGCTTGCCAAGGCATAATCTAAAGGTGGGGGCTCCGAGATCCAAGGTAAGGGCATGGCCGAAACAACGGCTGGTCGTTTCTGTGGTCACAATTCCCATGGTTTCAGCTGGGCCTCGGGGTTGCTTCAGCTACCGAACATGGCGGGCTGGACTAACCCATGGCTCCCCCTGGTCGCTGCACATCCAGCCGTAGCACCGACACGGCACGGGGCCCGCCTCCCTGTTGCGCATGGTCGCGCCACTCTCCAGGAGCCGGGCCTTGAAGGAGCTAAGCCAATGCTAGTGAAACAGGACCAAAATATGATGGTCAACAAGGGTTTAACCATGGTTTAACCATGGTTTAACCAGGGTTTAGCCATGGTTTAACCAGGGTTTAACCATGGTTTAACCATGGTTTAGCCATGGTTTAGCCATAGTTTAACCATGGTTTAGCCATGGTTTAGCCATGGTTTAACCATGGTTTAGCCATGGTTTAGCCATGGTTTAACCAGGGTTAACACGGGTTAATAACGGTCAACAATACTAGTCAACAAGGCTTACTAAGGAATAGTCAATGGTTAACAATAACAATAGTAGTCAACAATAGTAGTGAAATGATTGACAATAGTCAAGAATATGTTGATCAACACTGGCTAATAATATTTTAATAAAGGAAGATTAGATTAACAAAAGTCAACCATGATAGCCAATGATAATAGTCAACAATAATCGCAGTCACCGATAACGGCCAACAATAGTGGTCAAGAATGGTTTAGCCATGGTTTGGCCATGGTTTAACCATGGTTTGCAGTAACTATGGTTTCACAATGGTTTAAAAAGGGTTTAGCAATGGTTTAACAATGGTTTAACAAAGGTCAACATTGGTGTAATATGGTTTAGCAACCGTTCAACAATGGTTGATGGCTTGCTTTAAGGCTAATGCAATTTGGTCAAAACCCCCACCCTTGATAGAACTACCATTTCTGTCAACAGATGGAAATTTGTCCATTCACCCAAGTGAACCCCCTTCTAAACCTGCATCGCGGAATGGATCTGACGTTGACTCCACAGTGTTTAAGGTCTTTCATTCATGGCAGAGGTTGCATCAGACATATCATATCTACAGGAACAATTCTCCTCCCCACTTGGAGTTGTTGTTCATTTTAGCCTCAAAACTTGTAAAAGATTACATCCTTTCTGGACGAAACTGCAGATGCCACCATTCATCATTTACCTCATGAATGATTAGACATCATTGATCACTAACAATCTTTAACGATCATTATTCAGAGCCACTCCAATCCACCAACCAGAATCATTGATCAACCCGTATGATCCATAACTACCTGGGTATGTGCCAAAATAGTGGTACTCCATGAAACAAAACTGCTTCCTGGTAAAATCATCACGTTTTGGTGGGTTGTCGCTTACCCTATGGCTTGGCCCATACCCACCTGTACCTACCTCGTCACTTAACGGACCTTCGCTGTGACTGACCGCACCGTTCAAAGGACCCCTTGCACAACATGCCCTAGGTCCAAGTCGCAGCCAGCGCCATATCAGGGGTGCGCCTTGGCGGTGGTGAGTTCGGAATGGTGCGAACCATAAACCATGGCTGATCGTGGCTAGAGGTGCTCAGCTGGTAGTCATGTTCTTTCTTGGCTGGCGATAATGCCTACCCAGGATGAATAAACCCCTGGTTGATCAATAGGGGGTATCCCCCCAAAAGCCTTGGTTTCCCATTAAGATGGTAACACTTACACTAGGGCAATGACGCAGTTCAACAGTCCTCATATCCCTATACCCCCCCCTACACTTTTACCCACATTTAAGAACCACCTACCAACTCATACATATCAAACAACAAAATCCTAACTGCATACCAACATAAAACATATATCATAACAATCAACAACATCCATAACAACATCTATAACATGAACTGCGTCGTTGCCATCTTAAACAAAAAACAACAAAACAAAACCCCTAAGCAACAAACAAAACAATAGTCCATAATAAAGATAATACCACAAACCTCTAACAAACCCAACTTAGCAACCAAACGCGCCCGCTGTGAGGCGGGGACACCAAAAGCAATTCGGCATCAACCTCCTCTCAACGAGGAGGCGTGGAGGGGTGGTGGCGGATTGCTTCAATCAGAGCGTGGAACATGTGGCATTGCCAAGCAATCTTGAAAGCATGACATTGGATGAGAACTCTAACCGCATGCTGGACATGCATTTTTGGCAAGATTTGGGACATAAAACCTGCATGCTCATATAGCAACTATTGCCCGAGATTTGTCTCTCGTTACTTTTCTTTGCGGTGTCCAATGGCATTCATCTTTGCCATCAGCAAGCACACTGGCATCCCACGAGCATATGATGTTCCATCATCAGTTGCCCTGACCGGAGACCTTGAGTTAGAACCCTACATGACCTCGGACAAGTCCAAAATCATTGGCTCACTGATGCAGAACCAGACCAAGAAGGACATGTTGGGATACTTTGAGAGCTTTGGAATTCCAATCCGTGGCACATCCAAGAAGTCCAAGGAGGAGTTGGCGACCATGATTGCTGACAAGTGCGTGGAGAACTTGGTGCCGAATGAGGAGGAGCAACCATCAATGCAGGTGATTGACTTGACTGACAATGAGGCAGTATCCTCTTTGACTGCCTTGATTTTGTCAAGAGCTCTTGGAAATGGAGGGGATATCAATGTCTTCAAGGACTTTGTGGAAACACTCGTGCGGAATGATGACCCTCACATGAATGACTATGCCATGGAACTCTTGGAGGTTGCCCGTGAAGTTCATCCGCATTTCATGGAGGTTGAGTATCAAGCGCTTCTTGAAAAGAAAGGCGTTGGTGCTGAGCCGGAGGATGAGCCGTCACCTCCTACCTTTGCCAAAGACTTCGCATTGAATGACCTTGCCAAAAAGAAATTCACCACCACCATTCGTGTGATTGGCAAGGACAACACATTCATCTACGGGTTTGACCCCGACACCCATTTTGACGACTTGTTTGCGACCCTTCGTAATCATGGGATTGATGCTGGTGCTCCCCGAGATGGATACAATCTTGTGGTGAAAAATGACCGTGGGTCATTTGCCCAAGACATGGATGTTGTTTCAGACTGGACTACCGACAAGGGCAACTTGGAATTGACACCCTCACTCCAAGGCGGTGGCAAGAAGACTACCAAGTATCAGAAGAAGGTTTCTACCGGCCATGCCGATGTGAAGAAGAAGGCGACGGAGATTGGACAGAGTGTGAATTCTTCCACTCGTGCTGTGGTGAGCGACCTTGCTGAACTTGAAAAAGTGGTAGGTCAGTTCTGGGCCGATGCTGATGTCAATGTCATGAAGGCCTTTGAGAACCGCTTCTCATCGCTTGACAAGAAGGACATGGAGAACATCCTGAAAGTGATTTCCGCTGATGCTGGGGGAGACACCGAGTTCAAGTTGCGTCAGATGTCACACATCCTCTTTGGTGCTCCCATCGTCAATGTCAAGACCTTTGCCGAAGACTTGGATAAGACCATCAGTGTCTGCGAGCTTGCCGTGAAGTCAGTGTATCTGAAAGGACAGGATGACATGAAGATGAAGACATTGAGGGCGTTGGCCCAAACCTATCTTGACCGCAAGATTGGCGCGACATCGTCATCTGCTGACATGGATTTGTAGGAAGCAGTAGCGTCATTGAAAGCCAACTGCCACATATCTAAAACTGACAATATCCAGTCCAAAACTGACAATATCCGGTCTGAAACTGACAATATCCGGTCTGAAACTGACAATATCCGGTCTGAAACTGACAACTGCTGGTCCGTAAGACTATTTTTCACCTTGTGGCAGTTGCATGTGTCTGGTCGCAGTCAGTAGCGCTGTGAAACCGACACTGGGAGATGGGGGGAACTATGGAAAGGCAAAAAAAAACAGGTTATGGTGACAAGTTCAACTGGAGCATGGAGAGCGTGATACCCCCATCATCCCACCATTCGGCATTTCATCATCCGCTCCGTTGGCAGGTTGATGGACGAATTGCTGTGGGAACTCAATTGGAGGGTCTGGGTGTGGTTCTGGATGTTGATGATGATGATTTTGATGATGATGATGATAATGGTGATAATACTGATGATGATAATGAAGATGATAATGATGCCAAGCAACCAGCAAACTTTGACTTCCGACCATCGTTTCAATCAGAGCCTTTGGAACGAGACACCTTACCGAGAAACCTGCCAAACAATGACAGTTGGCAATCATTTCAATCAGTTGCACATACACACATAAATAAGTAGATAGATACACACATACATATCCACACACACACGCATATATATATATATATACACCTGTTTTGCCCTGACCTGTCAGAAGGCCTGTCTTCATCAAACTTCGTGCGGGTGGCCTGTAGGAGGGTTGTAGGTTTTTTTCCTAATATATTTTTTTAGGATTATTGTAGGGTAGGAGTTTTTTTTTCCTTTTTTGTTCTTTCGTGTGAGCATTCGGGTTCGGTTACAGTTCAAACAATATTGGTTGTCCGTTATCCTCGTCATTCCGTTGTCTCACTGGAAAGCCGTGGTGCGTAGCGAAGAAGGAGGCAGTAGGGTGATGAGGGGAGCGAAAGAAGAAGTAAGCAGACCCTCACATCCTATTGTCATCCTGTAGGAAAGGGTTGAAAAAGGGTTGAAAAAGGGTTAGATTTTTTGACTATATAGGACTTGGACGGTATGAGACGACGACAGTGGCAGGCACAGCATTTGGTGTGTGGCAGTCGCAGTATTTATGCAGTGGCAGGCGCAACATTTTGCGTGGCAGTCGCACTCACCTAAAGCAGACAACATTGACGGCATCCATAATTTCTTCAACCAATGCCACTGGTATTCTATATAAATCCTGTTGTGAATGGAATATTGGACTATGTCCCCATTCTGCTTTGGTTTTTGATGGCATGCGTTGTGCTGTTTCTTTGTGCCGGTTGCCTTCCATCATTCCGCAGTCCTTCATACATAATTTTCGCGGTTTCCATTTGTCAAGGTTGTTCCATAAGCGTGTCCTTTTTCTATACAACATCCCATATTTGCAATAATCAACATCGTTATAATCAAACCTATCCATAAATGGTTGCTTCTTCAATAGTCCGGTCTGGGGATTTTCAATCACCCATGCACGGGGTTTAAAATAATCAATTATCTCAATAGTTTTTAGCACTATTTTATTTGCTTCATCAATCTTTCTAACACCTGTTGTTTTTGCTATGCTGTATTCGGTGCACGGTGGCGACGCCCAGATGAAATCCCAGTATCCAGTCGGATATTGCTTGTAGTCCCATTCCATTATATCACAATTAACATCGGCATTTTTCAGGTCTAACGACATTACCTGCCAGTGAAGTTGTTTAGCGACAGTCCCGACACTGCCCGTTCCAGAAAATAACTCCAGTAATTTCATAATATTATTTAGAAAGAAAATAATATTATTAAACTTTAACCCATTAAAACATATTTATCCCCATCTTTTGTAATCCTATAGAATTCCAGTGTTTGCTCTTTTGGTTGCTTTATCTTTTGGTCATTTAACATTTTTAAGTATTGTTGTTGCTTGCTTTCATAACTGCCTGCCGGGCGGCCCAATCCACGCTTATTGAATGCTTCTTCAATTTTTGCTTTGTCTTCGTCAGTGGTCGCAGGTTTTGATGGTATAATAATTTTCTTTTCAATGTCTTCAATCTTAACCAACAACAATTTCATCTGCTTAGCGATTTTGGTGAGTTTATCCAGCACTACATCATCACTGCTCATTACTTTATATTATTTATTTAGATATTTATTTAATTAATTAAATATTTATTTAGCAGTTCAAAGTGCGCTTAAAACTACTCTTTAAGTCATTTTGTAATCTATCGTTTCAGTCCATATCGTTTATAGCGAGTTGTTTTTTACCACTATGTGGAGTGTTCATAACATCAGCAATCATTTGGTTTTTAGTTTTTTCTTCTTCTTTTTCAGGTGTGGTAAGTCTATTGAAAGAGAATTGAATGCTATGGTCTTGACTATCCAATGT